>JAOTRA010000034.1:3905875-3925359 GCA_026260255.1 Pseudolaguvia tuberculata
TATATATAATGTAAATATAGGCCAACTTCTGAAAAGATTTTAAGCAGCAGCAGGAGCCAATAATTCTTCCATTCTGGTTTGGCTGCAAATTGTTCAGTGCCAGCCAACCTAACTAACCCTTTATTTCTCTTAGGCAGAGACACAGGAGTCATTTTCAATGGAGGTGATTTTAAACAAGGGAATTTAGCAAACTTACGTGAATTTAAACAATTTAGCTTGTTCGTCAATAATCTGTTATAAAGTTGTTAATCAAACTACCAAATCCAAATGAATGAAATGAAATTAAATATAGTATATATGATATAACTTCTGAAATTTGAGAGAACTTTTGTGATTGCTTAACATATTAGAATATCATATTCTTAGAATAATGAAAATGTATATCTCATTCAGAACTGAAATGAAACATTCTACTATTAAATAAAATACTGTTCTTGAAATGATTTAGCATTTGGCTTTTTCAATTAGAATTTACGTGATTTCATGTAATGTGAATATTACCACTAGTAAGAGAGAACAGAGAACAGCAGCTCAACCTGTTCCACTCATAGTATTTCATGCCTGACCTTGACAACCATTATTATTAGAAATTAGTTTTTTATTCAACATAACTTATTTGCCTTTTAAAAAAAACTAGTCAATGCTATGTTATTATGCAGACAGGTACAAATAAGACTACTATATATCCTGACTGTTTAAAACCGCTATTAGCAGAACAACAGTCAATTACTGAACACAGGTTGGCTATCACCAAAGAGGATCGTAATTTATTCTACTTGTCACTAAAAGACGTCTAAATTAAACATTTTATATGATGTGTCTTAAATTAGAATTAAGGAGATATTCAATGTCAGATGTTTTAGCTAATAAAAATTAAGCAAATTTCTCTTTATCAAAAGTGGGGAGTTCAATAGCTGTTTTTACATAACTGTGGGTGGCCATGACTCTAATCCTGATCAATGGATTGTTTGCTCTTATAAAATGAGCAGTGTGGGTGTTAAGGATAGAAAAGTCTGTGTTCATTAGACCATGAGCAGGCCAACCAATCAATCCTATCAGCACTGGTAGGTTCTGTTAGAGGCAAGGCCAAGCTGACTGGGAATTGTGAGTGCTTGCAACCACCCATTAGCAGAATCCTAATATTGACTAAATGGATTAAGTCATTCACAAGTTGCAATCTGCATGAAAAAGAAAATGCAGTATCAGTGTCAAATTCTTTAAACAGTTGTAATAAAATCAGATTTACAAATAGTTTTAATTTATCAGGAAACACATACGGGAAAACCTGGACAGGGTGAGGTCTGCCGAATATGTGTGTGACTAAAGGGGGGGAAATTGGAACTGTGACATTACAGGTTGAAGATGTTAAGAAGTTGAAGGAGTTTAAGTATTTGACATCCAACAGTCTAGAAAAATGGAGTGTGGGAAAAAGAGCTGAAGAAGCATTGCAGACAGGTTGGAATGGGTGGACAAATGTATCTGGAGTGATGTGTGACAGACAAATATCAAAGGGATGGTGTAGAAAATTAGTTTACCTATTATTTCTGGTTTAGAGGCAGTAGAACTGATTATTTTTGGGAACAGACAAACGGCAAGAAGAACATTAGAAACTTGAGATCAGAATAGATGAGTCATTAGTGCATTTTAATTAATTCTATTGTCCTAGTAAAGTCCTAAAAATCACGCATGCTAATCAACTTTAGCAAATGTGAAGTCACAGACACATAAAAAATGCATAAAAATATGCTTATGCGAGTACAAACAGCCAACAGCAACAATGTTATGCTATTCCAATATGGCTTAAAAAATCCTAACTTTCCCACATTCCACAAACTTTTTCAAAGAAAAAAAAAGTGTAACTTACATTTAAAAGTTTTACAAGCAGCACATGTTTTAAATCTGTAATATTTTTTGTCCTTCTCTCTTGTCTTCATTGTGATGAATGGTGGGCAGTTTGTAGCTGAGTCTCAGTGCAATACATTAGCTCTTCATCAAGAAAGAATTGCAGCTGAATGTCATTTCTCCCCCAGTGGCCAAAAATCTGACAAATGACCTTGCAAGTGCATGATGTTTGTCAACTTAGCTTTATGAAAGAAGTGAAAAATAGGAGCGCTTTAGTGTCCCTTCCCCATTTGAGCCATAGTGACAGAAATCTTCTGAACTGATATGAGGTACAGAGGTTTATAATAACTCATGGGATAGTAAATATATCAGAGTGTTTACAGAATACTGAATGCTATTTAAAACACAACTATTAAAATGATTTTTTAACATCACCCACAACAATGGTGGGTAATGTTTACAGAAATGTATTAAAAAATATATATTTTACATGAATATGGGCAGTGGTTGCTCAGTGGTTAAAGCGCCGTATTGTTGATTGGTAGACCAGGAAGACCTGGGTTTAAGCCCCATCACCGCCAAGGAAAACCTGGGCTCAAGTCCGCCACTGTTGGGTCCTTGACCCTTAACCCTTCTTGCTTCTCGCTGTACAATAGTTGACCCTGTGCTCTGACCCCCAACTTACTAAGATGGGGATATGCGAAGAAAACATTTCACTATATGGTGTGCTCTATATAATCACGTGTTTGACAAAAATTTAACCCCCACCCTTTCCTTCCATATGTTTATAGTTTCAGTAGGTAAATGGGAAAAATAAATATTTATATTAATGCAATTTGAATTTCAGCACTGTCTTGAATTTCAAGACATGCCATAAATGATATCAAAACAATCACCCATACATTATTCTATAATTTGTGACATATTCAGAAGCAAATGGTGCTGTTGACTATTATAATTATTATGTTTTTGATTGAAGTACTGGAAATGCTGTCCTTGTTGCGTATATTTACAATTTATGTTGTAAATTTAAAATACTCTTGTAGGCGTACCTGTTCCCTGTTTAGCCTCCTTCCTCCTATTTCTCCCTTAGCTAGAATAAACCTATATCCAAGATTCTCCAACGCATTGAAAAGTTTCCTATTATCCTCCCACTCTAATGGCTCCCTTAACTGAGCCCTAATGAAACTGATCTGTTCAGGGTAGTGGAGGGTGGGGATAGTTCTGCCCTACTATTTTCTAGCACAGATTTCTCCTATAGCTCTTCGTCTGCAGAAAAAAACAACAACAGCAGAACATAATGAGCAATAAACAAGTACAATGCATGCTATAAATAACCAGCAGACTGGTCTTACATTGGTCAGTAGGGGACACATTATTTCCTCCGTGTGCACTCTCCTATCCACAGCACAATAACAAATTATGCTTCAATTGTTTAGTTTGTTGGCGAGGGTTATGTATTGATTGTTGATCCAGTCTCTTAGAGGGTGAACAGGGACTTGCAAAGCACTTGAGTATAAAGCTCTGTTCAGATAATATTAAGAGAAGAAAAAGGAAAGATGTATTCTACTAGACAGGAGGAAATGGATTTTTCTTGATTGGAGTGTGCAGTATTTTTTTTTTTTTTTTTTTTAAAAGCTCAATAGTCAACCCTTCTAAATTTATACCATTATTAAATGAAACATTCATATTTAAACTTCCTAATAAACAGTGGCGATATCATAATAAATCAAAACATTTCCTTACACAAGATTGTATCTTATAACATAATGCTTGTTTATTGCTGTTTGAGAGAATGCACATATAGCTTTGAAGATAAAGAGAAAAGGGATGTTGAGCATCAATGACCAAACAGCATAAGCACACATTCCTTATACAGAAGCAAGATAATACAAGTTTTAATCCAGCTAATACCACCCTATGTATATTGTAGCTACCTAGCATCTCTTTTTTTACATGTTACATAGGATGTTTACATTTCACAAAAAGGGTGAGAATATGGTTTAACACAGAGGTGGGCAAACTACGGCCCATGGGCTATACACGGCCTGTTGGCCTTTTAAACCGCCCTGCCAAACTTGCCCAAGTTACATTATTAAATTAATTTTATTATAAATAAACCTCTTTCAGTGCCAAAGCTACCAATACCTGGTATAAGGACCATGGTATCGCTGTTCTTAATTTGCCAGCAAACTCGCCTGATCTTAACCCCATAGAAAATCTATGGGATATTGTGAATAGGAAGATGTATATGCCAGACCCAACAATGCAGGAGAGATGAAGGCCACTATCAGAGCAACCTGGGCTCTCATAACACCTGGGCAGTGCCACAGACTGATCAACGCCGTATTGGTGTAGTAATTCAGGCAAATGGAGCCACAACTATTGAGTGCTGTACTTGCTCATATGTATACAGGTATACTGACTCTTGCTTTCCCAACACACATATTGTAAACATTATGTCACAGCTAGATTGCACTTAATTGCACTTAAGTTGTTTTTGACCCACATATTCCTCCTACAGAACATTTTTTGGCAAAGTTTTATTTTAGAGAAAAAACATAAGAATACATGACATTTATACTATCAAGAGATTTAGTTAGTCTTCAAAACAAACACCAAAGGGACAAACCTGTTTCTGTTGGTAGCTAAGGTTTTAGTGGGGCACAAAATGATTTAGTTAGCTACCAATTGTGCAAGTTCTCCCACTTAAAAAGGTGAGAGACACCTGTAATTTTCATCATAGGTATACCTCAACTAAAATGATTTTTAAAAATCCATAAAATTACTGATTTTTAAAAAAGTTATTTGCAAATTATGGTGGAAAATAAGTGTTTGGTGGATAACAAAAGTTTATCTCAATACTGTGTCATATACCTTTTGTTGGCAATGGCAGCGTTTTCTATAAGTTTTTGACCTACTGTTGCTTGTATTTTGACCCATTCCTCTATGCAGATCTCCACTAGAGCAGTAATGATTTAGGGCTGTTGCTGGGCGACAAAAACTTTCAACTACCTCCAAAGATTTTTTATGCGTTTGAGATCTGGAAACTGGCTAGGCCACACCAGGACCTTGAAATGCTTTTTACAAAGCCATTCCTTCTTTACCCAGGCATTGTGTTTGGGATCATTGTCATGCTGAAAGACCCAGCCACATTTCATCTTCAATGCCCTTGGTGATGGAGGGAGGTAGATTTAATTGAAAATGTCAGTATGACTTAAAGGCTGTCCAGACTTTATGTTAATTTAAACATAATTGCTAGTTAATTGAATAGTAAGAAAAGAGCTTGTGGATATCAGGACAACATTTATCATAATAGGGTATAATAGGGTATAGAGCAGCTAATAGTTATGTGATGGTACAGGGTTTTACAGATAAAATAAATTAAGGGAAAATAGAATTGTGTATGTGTATGTGTCTGTATGTGCGCACACGTGTGAATTTTAAAAAGACAGCATGCACAAGGTGGGTCATCCATTCTCTTAGCCTTGTAGATGATGTCTTTATCCTTCTGGCCTTATATGCCACACTAACTGAGGGTTTAATGCAGGTGCAAACTGCGAGACGACAGAAAGCCTTACGCAGGTGTTCCTTATCCAACTGTGGCCAACAGGGAATATTATATTTCGCTGTGTCGGTTCTAAAATCTACCAGATAATTCCTTGTAGCTTGCATAATGCATAAAAAGATAGCAATTAGCAAGACAGCGTGTCCAATGAGGAAACAAAACTGGCTTACAGTGGTGGCATAATGTAATTTCATTTTTATAATAAAAGAGGTTTAAAGTAATTTTGCACCTTAATTATAACTAGGAAATTGGGCACTAGTAAATACATTCAGCATATGCATTAAGTATATTAAGCAATTCCCCCCAGGGATTTAAAAGTTTTTTGAATCTTGAATTAAATATTCAGAGAATATAACACATCCATCCAAAAACAGATCCACAACGGAAAGATTTTACACACACCTTTGTCATTGATGAAATTCCCTGTGTATTACATACATGGAGGGTACAATGAAAAGTGTTTTGCATGGCTTCTTTAGAGAACTTTATCCAAAATCAAAAATATTTACACAAGGAATGTATGGAAAAAACTGCAAGTAATTCTGATCTGATTGAAAAAGCAAAAAAAAAAAAAAAAATTAGGAATATATATATTCCTGTTTGTATTAATCGAGTTAATGTTTGGGTGATTAGGCCTGGGTGAGAATAATGTTGCATTGTATCCCAAGAGTTCAGTAACTTTGAGGTCAGGGCTCTTGGCAGAACATTCGAGTTTTTTCACATCAATTAAAACACACCATGACTTCTTAGTGGCTATATACACAGTTGTTACAATTTGATGTCTTTGGAAGACATCCAAACAATTGCTTTTGCAATCAATTCTATTATATATTGAAATATTTATTACACCAATCTGTAATTATATCTAGCCAATATAATTGGCATGTTGCTAGGAGAAATGGCACGATATACTGGCACGATGTAAATTTGTGTGATTTTATCATAAAGAACATTGGTATCTGGCTTTTTTGCATTGTTGCACGTCACAAAGATATTTGATTAAAAACGTAAATGTAAAATCTTTTAATGAAATCTATTCATTTAGTACATTAGTAATTAGCTAACTTCATAGAAATGTTTGCATATTTTTTTTCCAGTCTATATTAATATAACTGCTTATTATTTGCAATGACACATTTTCTTGTAAGTGTTTCTGCCCTGAAAAAGGAATGGAAATATAAAAAGTAAGTACTTTTCAGACAATGACAACAGAGAAATAAAGTGTAAAAGAGATAGAGAGAGAGAGAGAGAGAGAGAGAGAGAGAGAGAGAGAAAGAGAGAGAGAGATGCGCTTTTGTAACCCCAAAAATGACCTTAGTGTATGGATAGCTTGGTACATAGTGACTTTCCCGTAACACCACTATTGTGATGATGTTAACAGCCATAATCTGTTTAGTTATGGTGTAGAGAAATCTGCAACACTCTGACTTTCAAAAAATCTGCTTTTAATTCCAGGGACATTCGCTTAAATCACATACTGTGACAAGTAACAGCAGAAACATCAAATATTAGCTTAAATATATCTATGCAATTGTTTAGGGCCTTATCTTCGTGACACCTATTCAATGCCATTTCCAATCAACATCCCACCTATCCTGTGGTCAATGCTTGTCTGTATGTGTATTCATAGCTAGTGAGCAACCACTTTCAAAATAATGAGAATGTTAATGGGCCCCCTTTGAGTCTCAAACTAATCCTAAATTAATAGTAAAAAATACAGAATTTGCCAAGTTTGGTGTGGATTAACTTGAATGGTCTGAACTCAAATGTAGTAAGGACTAAACTTTTAGCTGACAATAGTGACTGATCTGAGAATTCATTGTCACACATACCTACACCCATTATCCAAAATCTAGTGTAAAGTCTTCTCAGGACCATGTTGGTGAATAAACGTGAATAACCAGCACATATTTATGGTATGGCCCCGAGGTTTTAGTGCGTGCTCGTGGATAAGACAATGCAAGTGTGAATGAATGTTTGAACAAATCAGACAGACATATAATATTTACCTGTCATTTTGCATCTGATAAGATTTTGACAATTTATTATGCTATGTTAAGAATGGGGTTATTTGTTGGTGTTTTTTTTCCTTTTCTGAATGGTTCATAGAAAGTGTTGCCTTCATGTTTGGTGAAATGAGTAGGCTACCTGCTGGGGGGCTATAAAGCACTGAACAGAAGAAGACTGATGTTTCTACATCATACAATTCCTTTTTCAGATTGCCTTGACTCCCACTGGGATACCATGATATCAGCTATGTTGATGGTGTTGACATAAATCACATATTCACTCCCATTCTGTGGCGTGCAACAATTGCACTAATGAAAGCATTAGTAACAAATACAAAAGTAATGATAACCAATGATTGTACGTCGCTCTGGACAAGATCGTCTGCTAAATGGTTAATTGTAACTGTATGAAGACCTAGTGTTTAAAACGCAAATAATGATTTACAAGTTTGGAATTTTTTCATTGGGAGTGACGAGGATGAACAGGAGTAGAAATGGGTTTATTAGAGGGACGGCGCATGTAGGATGTTTTGGAGACAATGTGAGGGAGGCTAGATTGAGATGGTTTGGACATGTGCAGAGGGACATGCAGTATATTGGTAGAAGAATGCTGAACAAGGAGGTCCTGGGCAGGAGGAAAAACGGAAGACCAAGGAGGAGGTCTATGGATGTGGTGAGGAAAGACATGCAGGTACTTGGGGTGAAAGAGACAGATATTAAGGAAAGGGTAGTGTGAAGAAGAGTGATCCACTTTGATGACCCCTAACGGGAAGCAGCCGAAAGGAGAAGAAGAAGAAGAAGAAGAGTGTTAAAGACTAAAGACTAAATATAATACTTTTAGTCTTGAAAAGGAAATCATACAAATTGAAACATCAGTGTATGCTCACATCAGATTATACTAGGTTCATTCTTTACATATGGAAAAAGGAAATAAAAAATGGAGAGACTTGCTTACTTGGCCTTTTTATATTGTTTCAAAGGGAATAGTTTTGTGGTAAATGCCAGGGTCTCTCAGCAGACTTCTGAACCTCTGGAGTTTGAAATGTATGGCTTTGATCTGGAACAGACAAGTGCTAGATCCTGAACAATAATCTTAGAGCATAGAATGCACTGGGAGCTGAATTCTCCACTGTAAGTATGCAATGCAAATTCCCAGACATCCCAAAATGTTAGAGTGTTGGCCCTGATTCCTGCCTCACCTTTTCAAACCAGTTAAGTAAAAGCACGGAGTGTTTGGCCAACTGTTTTCTGTATGCTATTCAAGCTATAAATGTTTCACACATACAGTGCTTCATGTGTCTAACTGCAAAAAGGAATTTGGAGGCCGACAGTGGATTTCAGTGTAGCTGGCATGTAACAAGGGCAAATGCTGAGACTATTCAACTTTTCATTGTAAGTGTATTTTTTCTGATGTTAAATAAATAACTGCATTTGAAAAAGACCTTATTTTGAAAAACTAGCCATGCATCTTTTTATCACAGGTCTGCTCCCAAAGTCATTTCCAGTGTCATGAACAACTATTTCAAAATGTCATATGTCCACATGCTCATGGACAATTTAGCTTTAAAGCATGCATGAGAGATCCAATGTATGGCCTGCATATACTTGCACTATCAATATCCATGCCGGAGACAGTGGTCAGCATTCATTTTCACTCACTTTCCGCTTAGCACACACTAAATTGATTTTCTTCTGGAAATTAACCGCTGATTCGATGCCATATAAATTCTTACAGTACATCGCATTACTTCTTTTAACAGCAAAGATGTATTTTATTGGTTTGCCAATTACAGTGCATTCCCAATGATAGAATGGAACAGTTTAAAAGACTTTAGAGAAAACCATTTATAGCAAGCCACTGACATTGTTTTGAGAAATGGGTGTTTTTGTTATTCCAAAAGCATTAAGGAACAAACATTTGTATTCTGTTTGGACTGCTATGTAAAAAGAATTTGGGTATAATTTTAAAGTGCTATATGTATGGGACAAAGTGCTATTAAACATTAGGATTTATTTAAAGGCCACTAGGCGACAACAATTAATCAGTGAATAAAACCAGAAATTGCAGGATATATTTGTGGATGATGATACTTATATTTTTAAGTAATGATACGAATTATAAATTAATGTAAGAGACCTACATTTGAGGCACCAACATTTTAAAATAAATTGTAGAGATGCAAATACTAATAACATGCTGAACATTGACATATATTACATAGTATTATAGTAGTACTCCCATTTCTGACAATAATATTTGTGGCGCGCTGGCGTAGTGGATAGCACAATCACCTCACAACAAGAAGGTCCTGGAGTCGATTCCCGGTTCGGGGATCTTTCTGTGCAGAGTTTGCATGGGTTCCTCCCACTGTCTAAATAACATGTCCCAAGCCCGGATAATTGGAGGGTTGCGTTAGGAAGGGCATCCAGCGTAAAACTCTGCCAAGTCGATGGTGATCCGCTATGGTAACCCCTAACGGGAGCAGCCGATGGAACTTTTTTTTAGTTCTGCCGTACTGCTACTCTCTCTTTTTAATTGTAAAAACTCATGTCCAAAATTCATCTTGTGTTTACTGATTAAATTGCATAAATATAACTATAAATGGTCTGTTATTCATTAAAAAGGTATGTACAAAACCATTATAGCATCCATTGTATGAATTTTTTTGATTTAGTGTATTTTATTTACAAAAAATATACTGAATAAATTTCTTGTATATTAAAAGGTATACAGAGGTATTTGTAAACTACTACTATACTACTTTTTCAATGTCAGGAAATAGGAAGCAAATGCATTTAGGTATTCTGTGAACCAGATAAGAACTCAATGCATTGATAAGTAAACTGACAGCATCCTGGGACATTCTAGCAAAAGTATTGAGAATTCTGGAACTTTCAGGTGATAAAAATAATTTCTCTGTAGGCACTTAAACTTTCATCATCGACTGGTTCTATGCATCTATCATCTAGCAGCATGGTTTACCCATTATCCTTTGGGGAACATTAGTGGGGAGTAGTAGTCAAAATGTGGCTTTTTTCAAATAAAAAGTGAAATTTCAAACTTTATGAACGCCTATCAAAGTGGCGCTTGGGGGACAAGCCAGATAAACCAGCATAAAATACAGGCCGCCCGGCACAATATTAGTCTTAAGCAGTTCTTATTGAAGTACCACCAAGATTCACATAACTAAGTTATTCAGAATGATTGCAATTTTTCTTTAGACACAAGTAAACAAAAATTGTTCAAATCACAACTTTTAAAAGAACTAAGGGGAAAAATGTAATTTGACTATATTCATTCATTCATCTTCTTACCTGCTTATTCCCGAATCCGGGGTCACGGGGGTCTGCTGTGCCTAGCCCAGCACACATGGGGCGAGAGGCGGGGGTAACCCTGGACAGGTTGCCAGTCCATCTCAGGGCAACATATAGACAAACAATCATTCACACACATTCACTCCTATGGACAATTTTACACTCCTCAAATTTACAATCACTAATCTACCTAATATGCATGTTTTTGGACTGTGGGAGGAAACCGGAGCACCCGGAGGAAACCCACACAAGCGCGGGGAGAAAATGCAAACTCGGCATAGAAAGATCCACAGGATTCGAACCCGGGACCTTCTTGTTGTGAGGCGACTGTGCTATCCACTACGCCACTGCGCCACCCCAATTTGACTATATGATTGTATAAATTTATTAAAATAAATTTTTTGAATTTAAATTCAAAAGAAAGTAATCAATTACAATAATTTGGCTAAATATTGAAAACTAAGTTCTCTAACTCACTCATACACAAAGTCTGTATGGCAAACAGGTTTCCCAATTGTCTGATCATCCATGTGAGCTTTTGGTAGTGGCTTCAGATGAGTATTAACAATAAAAACAATTTTCTTTGTTTGTTATCTCTTCTATTAAGATGATTAGTGATATGCAGGAGCTGTCCATCATGCCTTTGTACCTGGACATTACCCCAGGCATGGATGCCTTTATTTGGGCACCTATTGAGCTTCAGAACCACTTTGAGACAGACTTAATAAATTTGTTTAGTTCATACAATTAAAGACAGTTTGGTTCATGCAATTATAATATTACATTTTGACATTGCTTATTATTACATTTATAAACTTGGTTGTAATAGACATAAAATCTTTTGGCACACATAAAATAATGGCTGTATAATGTGCTTTAGTTGCACTATCCAGTCAAGCATTGATTTTATTGTAACTAGAGCTTCAAAGTATCCTACAGCGTAGCTCTTGTGTCCTGTTCTTATCAGTCTATGCTGTTTCAATCAAATTAAAGTGATCTAGTTAGCATACACATAGAGACACAAACACACCCCCTCACTCATACACAGACACACATCTTAATCATGGAAATGCTAATTGTATAATTGAGTTATTGTGTTCATGATTCACCTCTTAAAGTGAGATGCAATTAGATGTAAGTGGGTGTGTCAGTTTAATACCCCCCTTAAGCCTTTAGGTTAAAGAATATATCAATTCTTCACCGACAAATTAAATAAGACATTCAAAAGTCTATAGATGATAGTCCTATGCCTGTCTAAGATGGTTGAAGGTTTAGTTCATGGTACAAGCTTTGTAACTTTTAAAGCGTGGAATGGATTTTATATTCCCCAAATAGAAATTTTAATTATATTGTTTTTGCATACAAAATAACTATTCGCTCAGTATTAGCGAAAATATTAACAGTAATATAAAAATAAATTATCCATATTTTTCAATATATTATACTTTATATTTCACTTTTTATTCATTTTATTATTAAGTAATTTGTTTATGTTACATTGTAAAAAATAGCCCTTTTCTCCAAAACTGTTAACAGGTGGTGGATTAATTCAGATTAATTTGCTAGGATAAAACTGATCAGTTCTATAGAGGTAATTATTGAAATCAGAGACATAAAATTTTATTGGAGAATTTAAGTTTATTACGAATCTGGTACTCTGTTTGCTTTTTAGATTTTCCGTATAGTTGATACGATCCAGATCCAGCTTAGAATGGCTACAACAAGCAACACTGAACAGATAGAAATACTATCCATAAAAAAACCTGTATAAGAAAAAAAAATACATGTAAAGGTTGAAAGAGTAAGTTTCAATAATAAACCAACCAGAAATAAGTGAAATATAGTCAACAAAAGAACAATCACTGTTAAAATGTGTTAGTGCCATAATTGAAATTTCATCATTGCCCAAATACAAGAAGTCTTAATTGAAGTCTTGCCCCCTCATATTTGTTGCTAGATGGTGAGGAATGCTTTACATGACTAATGACTTACTGAGAGATGAGCAGCAGCATGACTTTAACTCAACGTTAAGTTAAAAACCTTCCGGAGAATTATAAATAAATCTTATCCATGAGCATAGTCAGCTTTACTATTCAAGCTAGCGCCGATCTGCGCATTGAGTATTGTAAGAGGTAAGCTCCAATCAACACCTAGGAGTGCTGGTAGAAAAGTTCTGGTGGTCTTTTCTAGAATTTAGTTAATGCCCAGGGTTTTTAACAATTTATTTCTTATTTTTTGGAAAAGGCTGTTTCTTAGTGACTCTTGGATACCTCACATACATCTCAGTCTTTAAACCTACTAGTGTAAGTTAATACTGGTGTATTATTTGATTTGACACATACTGTACATTGAAATTTATGTTGAAATGTATGTTTATGTTAAAAGATCTTTTTTGGTCTCACTTTTTTATTCGTAGTTGAAATAATCTGTATTTAATTTCTTATGTATATGAATAATGGCTTTCTTGTATACTTCTTATCTCATTTGTTTGGTTTAGGTAATATGCATTTTTGCAGCATCAGTTGTATGTTAATGACACTGTAAATAAATGTTTTTGTGCTGTGCTATTGCTGCTGACACAAATCTCAGGCAAAAAGCGTTGAGCCTGGTATACACTATGCAATTTCAGCAACTTTTCTGTTCCAGCTCACACCTTATGAGTAAATTGCATTTGATTTATAGCCAAATCTCAGAATTTGGGCGCCAACAATATACAGATCATAATAAACGGAATCTGTGCTGTGAGTCGACTGTTCAAATTATACAACAAGAAAAGAATCAAATTCCTCAGTCTGATGGTCCTGCACTTCACACTCCTGTACCTCTTGCCAGAGGGGAGAAGTGTGTAAACAGCCCATGTTGTGGGCGTGAGGGGTCTTTTATGATGGAGGTAGTGCTCTTATGGACTGTGTGTTGATAGATGCTCTGCAGGGAGGGCAGAGGAGTTCTGGTGATCTTAGACGCAATCTTCACCATTCTTTGCAGGCATTTGTGGTCCATTACCGTGGAGCTGCTGTGCCATACAGTGATGCATTTGGTCGGGATTTACTCAACAATGCAGTTGTAGAAGTTGCTGAGGTGACATTCCAAACCACCTCAGGAAGTATAGCCATTGCTGAGCACATCCTGGCTGATGTTGACCCGCAGATATTTATAGCTGCTCACCCTCTCCACTTCCTGTCCTCGGATAAGCAGTGGCTGATGAGAGCGCCTCTCCTTCCTCATGTCCACTATCATCTTCTTGGTCTTGTCTGTGTTGAGGCTGAGGTTGTTGTCCTCATACCATGTCACTTCAGTATGATGTTGTCCTTGTGGGAGGCCTTGCAGTAGTGGGTGAACAGGGTGAAGAGATGGGACTGAGGACTCAGCCCTGAGGTGTACCGATGTGAAGAGGGATCTTAAAGAATATTGAGTGGTTTCATCCAACCACAGCTTCTGGTTCAGATATGTTTTTCTCTGAATGTCAGCTTCCTGCATTTAGGCATAAGGAAGATGGCAACATGATCTGATTTCCCAAACGGTGGACTTGATTTTGCCTTTTAACTACCCTTGATTTATTTGTAGCAGTATGGGACAAGGAATCAAGAAGTAGAATCCACATTGCAAGTTAAACACAATAGGCAGTTCATAAAAATAGTCAAAAGACATAGCAGGGAATATAATTAAATATGTAGACAAAACGTGAAAACTAAATCAGAACTATAACAGAAATCATAACCTTGAGACGTAAAAATAAACATAGAAACAATTGGTATGCTAGAGGTAAACAATACTTCACACTTTGTTGCTGGTACGGGATATCTTATAAAGGCTAGTGACAGGAAGTGTTAGGGGAATAGATCAGATCATGAGGGTGCCCACTGGTGTGTAGAGGGTAGTGTCATTATAGTACCCGCTTCCTAAATTGACAGATTAGGGTTAGATGTTAGATACGGTTTAGACAATAATACAAAAGTGTATGACAGATGACAGCCTTTTTTTTTTTTTACCAAATCACCATGTTTTTTAAAGTGCATATTGTCTTATCTTAAATATTTTGTACATTAAACACCAGTTTACACTTTTACTTTCCTCTCTTTACATCAGTCTGAATGAACATAATTACAAATTGATGACAAATTTCATCACACACAGTTATTTCATCTTATCTCATTATCATGCCTTTTCCTTGAATAATGTGGTTTGTTATAATTAACAAACAATGATTAATCAATACATCTGCATTTTAGCAGTGAATAAATCATTTGTTCCCTAGAAAAGGAAAAAAAAAGGCCAGAGACCACTGGCTGTGACAGTTTTATATAAAATGGTTCTAATTAATTATGAAGCTATGCTCAGAAAATGTGTACATTTATTTTTGGGCTGTTTCCAATATCTAATAGTGTTTTGTATTGGATCTTCAAGTTCTGTTTACTGTTTGGAGTTCAAACTGGGCTCACTCATTCCCTACAACCCTTGGTGTGCTTAGATAAGCCTGTCCAAGTCAGAGTGCTGACCCAATTCGATTTTCTGTTCTCTGTAGTATTTTATGCCAAACTGACTTTGCCTGGGTGAATCTGTTCTTTACTAGAATGCAGTTGGACGCTTTTAGAGGCTCATTAGACCTTTTAAACAAAGCGACTAAATGTTTACATTTATTTGCTAAAATAGGAAGCTTAGTAAAAGAAAACAACATGCTCAGAGTGTGTATTGCTGAAGTAAATAAAAAGTGAAGTGACAAAAAGAAGTGTTGGTAAGCACTAGTGCAAACAGTTTTCTGTAAGCTACCTACTATCAAATAAGTCCTCCAGCACACTAAATAAATGGATGGGTGTGTAGGGATGGTAGAGCAAATGCTTTGGTACCTTTGTTAAGTAGCAGAAGAGTGAAAGGTCCATATAAGGTGGATAATGCTATTGAACTAGGATTGTTAAGAAATAACCAATCGGCTTATTCCCTAATTCAGGGTCATTGGGGTTTGCTGTAACCTATCCCAGCAGACATAGGGCAAACAATTATGACACCTCAATGATGGGCCCCGTCTCCTTGTCTCCAAGGAAACCGTGTTACGAGTGGGTATCTAACCCACATATAGGTTATAGTCTGCCATGTCAGGCCCGCAGAGAAATGCTCCTGCAGGAATTTCACCATTGAAACAACCAGGAAGTAAACTGGATCCTATACTCTGCAACACAAAACACATTGTTGTATACATATATATATAGATAATAGTGTTCCATTAATGTTGGTTTAAGATACCTAATGCTGGGGTGGTGCCCGCTCAGGTTTTCCAGATAGGTAGAATAATGATTTGATTGGCTGGATTTCACTGTGAAGGATTTGTGCAACTATTACTGTAAGGGATGCAATGACCCCGGAACACCACCCTAAGGCGCCGTCCCCTGAATTCTGAGGGGTGAATCTCCTGTTCCGGGTCAGAGGGCGTAGGCGCCTTATTTACGAAGCACCATCGTTGTGGCAGGTTGCGAAGTATTGTTTTGCTAACCCAACTTACCAAGCGTCTTAGTTATTGATATCACTGATCTTGACCCCGTTGCATGTTTTCCGGACTCGGAGTATTGCCTAACGTTTTACACCTGTTTGCCGTCTCTCTGTCTATGTGTGATCACCTCTACCCTGCTCCTTCTTTAGAATAAACACTCTTAAGAGAACTAACTGGCTGGAGTGTCCTGCAACATTGATTCTAACACCACACCACCTCCATTACAATTACAGTAAAGGTCCTTTGTGGACCAGTTTTGCATTGAAATTAAATTCCTTGTTCATAATAACAGTAATAGAGTTTAAATATTTTATTTTATATTTTAGTCTAAAAATCAAATTTTTTTTTGCTTTTTTGACTAATGATTATTTCATTATATATGTGAGAGCATTTGATAATGTTAAATTGCAACTTTTTAGCTTTGTTTATATTGTTCTCCCAAGAAGTAGGTGTTGCTCTTTTGAAAGAAATGTTCACCTTAACATAATAAATGTGTTTATCCCTCCTGTGACTCCCTTAAATAGGTTCTATTTTAGATAAATTGTGTTTTCAGATTAAAAATAAACAGAGAAAATGAGTCTGTTTGATAGTTTTCATAAATCTTCCTGCGGTTTTTATTAGGTGATGATATACAACTGTGGAATCTTTTTATCTTCCCATGAAGTATGAATTGATTAATTGCCTTTCATTAAAGACATATTTTATAGTATATTTTATGTAAAGTTTGGACACCAACAATTTGCTCTCCCTTAAAGAACAAAGTGGGGTTTTTTTCAATAAGGACAAAATTGGAAGGTGACCACAGATTCAGCACTCACCTAGCTAAAGTTATCTGTCCCACCAGATACACTGACTGTGCCAAAGTGTGTACAATCACACATGTACAATAGTGACACACATATCCATATATGGAAATTTGGAGGAAGAATCGGTCGGGGATTTATCGGGGGTTGTTTCAAAGTCACATACTCACTGACACTGCACAGCGATTTATTTTTAAATCCTTTTACAATCGGCTCTTTACAGAAGAGTGGAACTGGACAGATAAAGTGGGTCAAACACAGGGAGCAATGTCCCTTTAAGTAGTCCTAGACTTACATGTATATTGTCTACATTCTTGAAATCTACAATTGACACATAATAGACTTTCTGTCAGTATATATTTTTCACTGGTTACAAAATTGTTCAATGTATCAAGCATCTCAGCATCTTATAAAGTCTTACAAGTTTGTGTAAGGGGGAATGCATTTGCTTATTCTCTGTCCAGTTTTTGTAAAAATGATTCCTAGAGCTCTTTCAACACATTGGTCACTGCACTGCTTATTCTCATATGATGCTGCATACGATGCCATATCTGCCCCTTCATAAGATTCTCCCTTGAAACCTCAATATGTTGGAAAGGTATTCAACAATTCTGTTGAGAATATCCCATAAATACGTTACCGTGTTTAATTTTTTTGCATTATTTCATTTATGTATAGAAAACTGCCTTTTACCAGAAAAAGACAAAAGTCAAAATCAAGACAGTTTTATTGTCATTTCAACATTATATGACAGATCAGTATACAGTGAAATGAGAACATTTCTCCAGGAATTTGCTGCTACATACAGACAATAAGTACAGTGCAGTCATAAGACAAGTGCAACACAAAGACAATAGACCAAGACAATATCACAAAGACATAGACAACGACTAAAAAGCAGCAATGAGAAGTGAATTAACAGTAAAGTAGTTTACCAGTGAGGTCATTAGTTTGGAACCTGACTAGTGCAAAATAATGAAAGTGAAGTGTGCAGTTGTGTAAGAGTAGCAGCACATGTGGTAGCCTGTGTGTATATGTATGCATTCAGGCTTTTTTCTGTAAGTGAATGTGTGTGTAAGATTGTGTCCATCCACTCAGCTCCTCTCCATGTTGAGGAGTCTGATGGCTTGAGGAAAGAAACTGTTAAAAGGTTTGCTTGTGAGGACCCGAATGCTCCGGAACCTTTTCCCAGATGGCAGGACTGAGAAAAGTGTGTGTGTGTGATGGGTGTGTGTGGTCTTCCACAATGCTGTGTGCATTGCGGATGCAGCAAGTGTTGTACATGTCTTTGATGGGAAGAGTGACTCCAATGATGTTTTCAGCTGTCCTCACTATCTTCTGCAGGGTCTTGCATTCCACACTGAACACTGTGGGTGGTGTGTGATTGGCATTGCTTAATTCTTTGCTTAAATATTTCATCCATCTTTGTCTATTGAAATTTTGATGCATTTCAAAAAACTGAATCACTTTATTCGTTCGGGCACACCCACAGGAACCAACACCTTTCCACACCAAATACCTAAAAATTTCAATAGACTTGTTAATGAGCACTAAAAGGAAGCTACTGACCTCCAACACTGGCTAAGTGGAAATGTAGGTTAAAT
Organism: Pseudolaguvia tuberculata; assembly: GCA_026260255.1. Lineage (NCBI taxonomy): Eukaryota > Metazoa > Chordata > Actinopteri > Siluriformes > Sisoridae > Pseudolaguvia > Pseudolaguvia tuberculata. The sequence continues at coordinate 3,924,499 of JAOTRA010000034.1, forward strand.
GAGCCGAGGGCTGCAGTGAAGGAAGGTAGCAGACTGCTTATAGGTAACCTTGCTAGCCCTGCAGTCCTTCTGCACCGTCTGGCTGTACATGCTGTTTATCGCTCGTGCAAAAACAAAGCCAGATTGTGTAATTATCAATTCTAATTCAGGATGCAGACATGGATGTTTCTGATGTAGTACGTCAGTGTAGCTGAAATGTCTTAAAGTCACATTCACACAAAGGTCAAACCTTTTCTGGCCTTTAATTGCTTGTCACAATGCTTTAACTCAGCACATTAAACGAATTATTAAGAATTTACATAATATGTTTAATAATATGTATATTTTCTGTAACTGTGTATAACAGTGCATAATGTGCTAATCATTACTATGTATCATTCTGCTAAAATTAACTTGAAATGCAATGTCATTTTATGAATTTTGCACTTCTGGGATTCTTTATTCCTTTCTCGAGTACTCTGTTCAGGATTTATGCTATCTATTTTAATATGTACACCTGTTCCTCATGTCTGACCAGATATCCTTGCCTGACTATGTATTGTTCCTGGCTCTTAGCTTAACATGGTGAGGTTTTTCTATTCCAAAGGCTTGTAAGTAACTATGTTTGCAATTCAGACGTCCCATAAGCCGACTTTCAAATGATGCAGATGCAGCATGGCAATGCTGATGACAACATAACATGCTTGAGAGAAAGATTTAGAACCTAATTCAAACTTGAATCAGATCCAAACGACCAATCTCAGCCACTTTCTAGGCAAATAAATGACTTGGTTTAGAAAGAAGACATGGCTTAGGCTGAACTGATAAATCAGTCACCTGAAAAACTTGGAGGTTAATGTCCTCTGATAAAGCACTCCTTAT
>JAOTRA010000034.1:3963549-3974908 GCA_026260255.1 Pseudolaguvia tuberculata
GGATAGGCGCAGCAGACCCCCGTGACCCTGGATTCGGGAATAAGCGGGTAAGAAGATGAATGAATGAATGAATGAATTAAAATGGTTGGTGCGGTGGCACGGTTTGCATGTTCTTTCTGTGAGACGACAAGTTAACCCTTATTACATATGTTCACGTATAGAGCTATGGATTGTTTGGTTTATGGTTTTTGAGTTTTGGATCTCCTTATCTGCTTTTACAGTGATTATTTTGGACCGACCTCTACAGGTTTTTTGACTGTGGATTACACTGTTGTATAATGCTGCAAAATAGATCTCTCTCAGACCCCTGCTCCACAGTTCTATTGGAAAATGTTCCCTTGTCATAGAACAATAAAACAATAATGACTGAATTTGACAAAAATTGTAACATTTTGAACAAATTGTAACATGAAAGTTTATGAAAGATGGCGTAGGGGTTAGCATAGTCGCCTCACAACAAGAATGTCCTAGGGTTTGATTCCTGGGCTGGAGATCTTTCTGTGCATAGTTTGCATGTTCTCCCCATGCTTGCGTGGGTTTCCTCCGTGTACTCTGGCTTCCTTCTATAGTCCAAAAACATGCAGATTAGGTTGAATGGTGATTCTAAATTGCCCATAGATGTGTATGTGAATGGTTGTTTGTCTTGTGTTGCTCTGCAATGGAATGCGAACCTGTCTCCTGAACTATGTGAGCTGGGATAGGCACCAGCAGACCCCGTGACACCAAATTAGGGAATAAGGTAAGAAGATGAATGAATGAATGAGTGAATGAATAAATGAAAATTTATAAAAAATAATTTATACTTCTTACAACTAATTGACTAACAAATCAACGTAATAGTCCAAAACCGTATACTCTATTGTCTATTGTGCACTCCCAATGCCACTACACTATTCAGACAGAGTGAAGAATTACACTTGCACTTCAAAGACAAATATGATGGCATAGAAAAATACCAATAAACATATCAGTTTACAAAAGACCATAAAGGCTCAATTTAATTATGGTTTCCTAAGGGAATAAGACATTGTGTCAAGGCGCTTTTGGAACCAATTGGCCTGAAGTATAAAGTGTCGGTTTGGTGGCCGCTTTATTAGGTATCCTGAAACAGACAAATTGTTGGTCTGATCTTCTCCACAGTGCAACTCTGTGTATGTACATGGACAGCCCTTACAAAGAGCATGGAAGGTTCAGCCTATTTTCCACCTCCTTTAAGGCAGATAGCTAATGTTTGGGCCACCGTCTTTGGGAAAGACTCTGCAAAGCAAGATTCCATAGTCTGAAAGAAGCCAACGGGCCTAGCAGTCAGGAACTGAGATAAGACATGCTCTCATGATCTCATGCTGCTCTGCTAACCCATACATAGAAAATGTATATTAATTTTTTAATGATAACTTTTCTCCTTCAGCTGCTCCCGTTAGGAGCCACCACAACGGATTACCCCGTGATCTGCACATTCGATTGGTACATTTTTACGCTGGCTTAGGACCGGCACTAAGGATGCACTGGTTTGTGCAACCCTAATGGCTGGGTTGTTATGGGCAATTTAGACTCACCAATCCACCTAATTTACATGTTTTGGACTGTGAAGAAAACTACACTTATTAAATCTGTGAGTATCATGAGCATTATGCTATTAATATATTTGTGGATTACACTGTTGAATAAAGACAAAATGGATCCCTCTCAGATCTCTGCTCCAAATATAAAATCTTTAATGATTTTGGGATGTTTATTATGAACCCACATTACCATGACAATACATAGACAGACCATGAAATTATTTTCTACCAATTGTTTTTTCTTTATATATTGGAAATGGCTTATTAGTATTTTGGCAATTCCTCTTTGATTGTGTTCACACATCGTACATGTTTTTGGAGTGTGGAAGAAAAGTGTAATACCTGAAGGAAAGCACAGAGCACAGGAAAACTAAACTAGTACATACCTTGATTTCTTGAATTAGCTGACATACAGTTTATGAAAAGTTGTGTGTATTTAATGTGTGTATATGGAATGTATTTAATGACTTCCATATACTGTACAGTAGCTGTTTGCTTTTAGTACTTTAACTTTCTCCCTCTCTTTGTCTCAATTTTCACTCCAAATCCAACATTTTTAGGTAACTACTGCAAGTTCAAGGACAGTCAAAACCTAGGCCAAGTTATTCTCACTTTGTGTAGAGTAGATAACTGGCCCTCATCCAGAGAGAGAATTATGCTGAAATTTATTGTAATAATTAAATGAAATTGAATACATAAATGTGACTGTAGATTAAAAATGAGTAGCCTTTACCCCATTAATTAGGGATCATTGAAAAATGTGGCTATACTGACTGAATTTTAAACATGCATGATAGATTGTGTATTGCTACTACATCTGCTATGTAGGTTTTTGCATCTGCTCTGCATATATATTGAGTTTTCTTATTTTCAGGCGCTAAAATGGTACTCTGTAAAATTGCAACTTTGATTTCACCATGTGTTTGCAGTGAAGGTATAATTATCATATGAACAGAATGATTCATACATTATGATTGGTTTGTAATTAGCATAACAACCATATAGTCTAGTCATTTTATTTTATAAATACAGTGGGTACCAAAAATATTCAGACCCCTTTAAATTTTTTAACTCTGTTATATTTTAGCCATTTGCTAAAATCATTTAAGTTAATTTTTTCCCATTAATGTACACACAGCACCCGAAATTGACAAAAAAATACCACAGAATTGTTGACATTTTTGATTTATTAAACACTTTGCTGTGACACTCATATATTTAACTAAGGTGTTGTCCATTTTTACTGATGGTTCTACGCCTTCAGTTGAGTCCAACTGTGTTTGATACAAAAAAAAACACACACACAAAAAAAACCACTCTTGCTCTTCAACTGTTTATGGTTGTTACCTTGTTTGTGATTGTATCTGTATGAGTAGTGAAATGTTATAAGGTTATCACTTTAAGCACTGTTCGTAAGTTGCTCTGGACAAGGATGTCTGATAAATGCAAACTATAACTGTAACTGATTATACTGATCATTCATTCTGTAAATCTGCTTTGACGCAATGACTATTGTAAAAAGCGATATACAAATAAAATTGAATTGAATTGAAATGCTACACTCCTGTCAAATGAGAATCATGTGGTCAAAAGAACTGCCGGAAGAGCTCAGAGACAGAATTGTAGCAAGGCAACGTCACTAAATTTCTGCTTAAGGTTCCTTAAATTAAAGACATTTGGGATGACCACCTCCTGTGGACTCACCACCTGAAGTAGAGACCGGTGCATTGTGGATTGGGTGGCAGTTGAAGATGTTGTTCTTGGCGGCCCAATCCCCTGACACAGAATTTGGCTCTAGGGACATGGATTGTTGCCTCGCTGAGGGGGAAAGAGCCTGAGCTTATGCGATAGGTAGAAAGGTACCAACTGGATATAGCTGGGCTTGCTTCCACGCACAATTTGAGCTCTGGAACTTAACTTTTTGAGAGAGGATGGACTCTCCACTACTTTGAAGTTGTGCGGGGTAAGAGGCAGTGGGCTGGTGTGGGCATGCTCATAGCCCCCCAGCTTAGCCAACATGTGTTAACTCGGGTTTGTGAGGAGTTCGGTGAGGCCATGGAGAATGACTATCGACGACCTCCCTGTGGTCAGCCTCAAAGAGATTCTGGTAAACTGTCCGGCGACTCAGGAGAGGAAATCAGTGCTGTTTCAACACTGTTTACTTCAACTGGGGACGTTGTTGGGCGGTGGAAGGAATACTTTCAGGATCTCCTCAATAACATCAACACCACCACCACACTTTTCAGCCTCGCTGGGTTCTGATGATGTTGTCCTGTTGGCTCCATCAAGCCAGGACCTTCAGTGTGCACTGGGGCGGTTTGCTGCCGAGTGTGAAGCGGCTGGGATGAGAATCAGCACCTCCAAATCCAATACCATGGTTCTCAGTCGGAAAAGGATATCTTGCTCCTTTCAGTTTAGTGGTGTGATCTACCTCACATAGCGGAGTTTAAGTATCTTGCGATCTTATTCATGAGTGAGGGAAGAATGGAGCGAGAGATTTACTGAAGGATTGGTGCATCCGCTGCAGTAATGTGGTCTATGTACCAATCAGTCATGGTGAAGAAAGAGCTGAGCTGTAAAGCAAAGCTCTTGAATTATCAGTCAGTCTACGTTCCTACTCTCACCTATGGCGATGAGCTTTCGGCCCTGACCGCAAGGATAAGATCCCGGATACAGGTGACTGAAATGAGATTCCTCCGCAAAGTGGCTCTGAGAGGAGCTCAGAGTAGAGACACTGCTCCTTCGCATTGAGAGAAGCCAGCTGAGGTGGTTTTGGCATTTGTCACGGATACCTTCCAGACGCCTCCACTGTGTTCTCCCAGAAGAGCTGGAGGAAGTTCTGGGGAGAGGGATAAGCGACCCGTGACCCGGTCACGGATAAGAGGTCAGATAATGGATGGATGGATGGGATGAAAGGAAACCTTCCTAGAGCTGGCTGTCCAAATTGAGCTATCAGGGGAGCATGTTCCTAGGATGTGTGTAATTATTTCTGCTTTCATACAAGACTAAAGACAAAAGCATCCAAACAAGTTGAGAGGAGTTTCTTTGACCATTAATTAATTCCATTGGGACATAATGGTGGTCATTCAGAGACGGGCCTTTCTGGTAAAATATGAATACTGGATTCTAACGATAATGATAGTGCTGACTTTTATAATTGACTTAAGAGCACCAAACAGTAAATACACTGCTGGTACAGTTATAGGAATGTAAATATGAAAATAGGGTGATGTTTCTTAGCAGTTGTATTATTGTTCATGACAAATTTAGTAGATTGTGCACTTGGTTACACACATGCACATAAAATCAAAGCGGCAAAACACGGTTTTACTCAGTATAGCAAGCAAGCAAAATAGCAAGCAAGAACAAACATTATCAACAGCACTTCGTGATCGTTAATTATCCTTAATTATTCACACCAGTGCGTCGTCTTAAATAATGCTTCATCGGCCTGGCAACCAAATCCAGGGAGCTAAATAAGGGGGAGGGGCTATGTCCGATTCCTCACAGGACAATTGCTCCTGCAGGACATGAGCCATGGAAAATCGATGGATAGATTAAAACAAGTCATAATATTTTATGCTTTATCCAAAGAGCCGAAAACTGTGTGCCAGATGCAATCATCAAAAGAGCCACACCTGGCTCGCGAGACATAGGTTCCCGATCCCTGCCATAGCGCTTATTACTGATTGTGATTAACAGCCTGAATGAACCACATTATAAAGAAACAATAATAACACTATTAAACACTCGCTTAGATGAATATTTGCAAATTAAAAGTCCCCAATTACGTAAGCCAAAGGTGACAGCAACAAGACTGACTTATTGCCCCCAATTGCTGATCCACCAACTAGGCTGGTGGCAATGTGAAGCTCGGAATAACAAATGTATGTTTGCGTAGATGCCACTCGACTTACGATACAGAATATATTGTATGTTATTGGTGGTATTTCCCGGATCTGGTTGATCTGATTATTGCAGCCTAACAATCCTTTAACAGATTTGAATAATAAAAAGGTGTGTATAGTGTGTAGTCCAGGTTTAAGAGATGTGTCTTCAATTCTAGTTTTAAATTGACTGGGTATGTCTGCCTCCCAAACAGTGTTGGGAAAATTATTCCAGAGTTTGGGTATGCCGCGCCCTACCCCTACCCCGTCACTAACCACCATCACCTGCTGATGCAATCAATCAGCCGGGTGATGGTCCATTATTTAAGGTGAGCGCCATCCTTACGATATCGCGGATTATTATGTTAGCACAGTGTGTGTTTGTGGATATATGTTCGCCTACTCTCTGAATCTGCCTATGTTCGAGTCCCCGTCTGTTCTACGAGTCTGTATCCTAGTTCGAAGCCCACAAAGTTAAGTACCGTTTTTGTTAGAGCAGCGTTGCTGCGCGGTTTCACTTTGTGTGGTTAAGTTTAGTTATAGAGTTTGGCGCTCCCACCAGGCTCCGAGGAGGCCAGGAGGCTTCGTTCTGTTCCTGTAGAGAAGGCCAAGAGGCCTTGTTCTGTTCCTGCCGAGGAGGCAAGGAGGCTTCGTTCTGTTCCTGTCACGGAGGCCAGGAGGCTTCGTTCTGTTCCTGTCACGGAGGCCAGGAGGCTTCGTTCTGTTCCTGTAGAGAAGGCCAAGAGGCCTCATTCTGATCCTGCCGAGGAGGCCTGGAGGCTTCTTTCTGTTCCTGTCACGGAGGCCAGGAGGCCTCATTCTGTTCCTGTCACGGAGGCCTGGAGGGCTCGTTCTTCTCCTGTCACGGAGGCCTGGAGGCCTCATTCTGCTCTCGTGGAGGCCTGGCCCTGACCCTGCCCCCTGTGTGACATGGGCTGAGTACTTTGTTTTTCTGTGTAAATGACTTTCCTAGCGTGTCTCAAAAGTTTTGTGATTTTCTATTTGTTCTGTTTAGAGCCTCAGCCCTCAATGTTTTGTTGTTTTGTTTTACTGTCATGTCCTTGCTTTGCCCCAGTGCTGTCTTGGTTTTCTCGTTCCCCATCCAGGTTTTCTCTCGTCCTGCCCAGTCCAGTCTACGCTCTCTCGTCCTGTCCTGTCTTTGCTTCCTCGTCCTGCCCGCGTTTTCTAGTCCTGTCCTGTTCTTGCACCCCATCCTGTCCTCGCTCCTTTGTCCTGTACTGTCCTCGCCTCCTTCATCCTGTTCTGCCCTTGTCATGTCCGCTGTTCTCGCTCCTTTGTCCTTCCCTCAGTCTGTTTTGTACTGTCCTGTCTATGCGCCTTTGTTCTGCCCTAGTCCTATCCTGCCCTTGTTCTGTCTTCTGCCCTTGTCCTGTTCTGTACTGTCTTGTCCTCACGCCTTCGTTCTGTGTCCTCACTCTCTGCCCTCGTTCCCTGCCCTTGTCCCGTTTCCTCATTCCCTGCCCTCATCCTGTATCCTCGTTCCTTGCCCTTGTCCTGTGTCCTCGTTCCCGGCCATCGTCCTGTGTCCTCGTTCCCCGCCCTCATCCTGACCCATCCTTGTGTCCTTGTTCCCGGCCCTCGTCCTGTCCGTTCTCGGTCCCCGCTCTTGTCTGGTTCTTGTTCTCTTCTATGTCCCTTCTCTATTTGGGTCTTTTTCTCGTCTCGGTCCCCTCTTTAGTCTGGTTCTTGATCTCGTCTCAGTCCCGTCTCTCATCTGGTTCTCGTTTTCGTCTCAGTCCCTTCTCTCGTCTGGTTCTCGTTTTCGTCTCAGTCCCTTCTCTAGTCTGGTTCTCGTCTTGGTCCCCTCTCTCGTCTGGTTCTCGTTTTGGTCCTCTCTCTCATATGGTTCTCATTTTCTTCTCGGTCCCCTCTCTCGTCTGGTTCTTGTTCTCGTCTCGGCCCCCTTTATCGTCTGGTTCTCGTTCTTGTCTCTGTCCCTTCTCTCGTCTGGTTTTCGTTCTCGTCTCGGTCCCCTCTCTCATCGGGTTCTCGTTCTCGTCTAGGTCCCCTCTCTCGTCTAGTTCTCGTTCTCGTCTCAGGTTCCCTCTCTAGTCTCGTCCTGGTTTTCGTCTCACCGCGTTCTGTTCCCCGATTTCTCTCTCTCTCCGCTTCCTGGTCCCTGATCTCTCTTTCTCTCCTCGCTTCCTGGTCTCCGATCTCTCTCTCTCTGCGCTTTCTGGTCTCCGATCTCTTTCTCTCTCTGGTCCTCGATTTCTCTCTCTGGTCCCCGATCTGCTTCAGTCTGGTCTCTGGTGTGCCCCTGTCTCTGCCCTGGTGTAATGTTTATGTCCTAGGTACTGTCGCGCCCTACTTCTACCTCGTCACTAACCACCATCACCTGCTGATTGGGGATGCGATCAATCATAAGGATTATTATGTTAGCACAATGTGTGTTTGTGGATATATGTTCGCCTACTCTCTGAATCTGCCTATGTTCGAGTCCCCTTCTGTTTTACGAGTGTGTCTCCTCGTTCGAAGCCCACAAAGTTAGGTACCGTTTTTGTTAGAGCAGCGTTGCTGCTCAGTTTTGTTTTGTGGGGTTTAGAGTTTGGTACTTACCCATAAATAAAACGTTGTTCCGTATCGCCGTATATTAAGAAAAGGATCTAGCGCTTACATTTGATTACCAGACTGGCAGAGTTTTTATCTATTATAATTTACCTATAAAAAATAAAATACATTCAATACTTCACAAACACAATCTTAGTAAAGAGAAAAACTAGGAGTTACTAAAAAGAGTTGTCTACCTCATGTCAATATCTAAGCATTTTAACAATATACAGTGTTTAGATAAAACAAATCAAGAACACTTTGGTACTGATTCAGATTGTCATTTATGGAGAAAGAAAACCTCAGTTTATGGGATTCGTTCTCAGCAGATGGTACTCGAGCATTGCAAGGTCTTGTGTACCAGAGCATATTAGATAAAAGTTGAATCTTATATGCCAACCAACTCAATTTGGAAATAAGATTGTAGTTATAACAAGACAAGAACCCAATTTCTACAGCCTACATAACCCAAGGGCCTTGCTCAACCCACTGAAAGTTTCTAGAAAATTTGGAAATTTCAGGTTCATCAGGCTAATCTTCCTAGGCTAATTTGCCAAAAGCAAGCAAAACTGCAGAAAAAACTAGCATTAATACATAACTATCTGAAACTTTAATTGCCAACAAAAGCTTTGAAACAAACACTATTGTTGGTAACATGTGATATTTGGAAAGGTTATCAGGATTTTACAGAGTGAAAAGGTAATCAAGTTTTAATACTTCTGGTCAACTGTCCAGCTCAATGGAGAGTGTGTAAAATCGTGCAGGAAGGATGCAATAGGTGGGGAGATGTGTTTGAAGTGATGTGCAACAGACGAATATCAGCAAGAATCAAAGAAAAATTTGCACAAGACAGTGTGTGAGCATATACGCTGTATGATTTGGAGACAGTGGCACTGAGAAAGAGACAGGAGAAAGAGTTGGAGGTAGCAAAGCTAAACATCTTGAGGTTCTCTTTGGGGGTGATGAGGCTGGACAGGATAAGATATGAGAATATTAAAAGGACAGCTCATGTTTTAAGTGTCAAATACAAAAAATGGAGAGGACAGATTGATGTGGTTGGATATTTGCAGAGATGGAATAGTGGAAATATTGTTGGGCAAGGAGCTTCCAAGCAGGAGACAAAGAACAAGGGCAAAAATGAAGTTTATTTATGTGATAAATAAAGACATGAATTTAAAGGATGTGCGTAAAAAAGTGGAAGCAGATGATTTGCCCCGGCCCCTCTGAGGGGAACATCTATAATGATAAGAGGTAGACTTTAAGATATTAAATATCTAGTTAGAATCACATATATTTTCGGTTAACAAAATTTTAATTAGAGTAGATAATGCAACAAAATTTTGTATAATTAATATAACAAAGACAATAATTTTATTTATAATCATCAATAATTTGGAGTCATTTATTTATTTACTGCATTATGCCAGGTCATAATTGTATTGCATTAAATACCTTAAAATGCTCATTAATCCAGTAAATACTTCATGTTGTAAATTGATTTCTTAATTGATTCCAGATTGAAGGAGCAAAGTATGTTTAGTTAGAAGCTAAAAATGCAAGTGCAATTACAGCTTAACTTTTGCTGACACTTTTGAATCCTGTAGTTGGATTTAGCTTTCCCCCAAAGACTTAAAATCATTGCATACCATCACCTTTAGTCTTGTTTAGCTGCTTTTGCTGTGAGATGCACCTGTATTGATTTCCTTTCATGAATTAATTATAAAACAGATGAATAGGATGTTCAGTTACTGAATGTTCATTCAGCCATAAATTAAAAAAATCTTGGCAGTTCTCTACAGGTCTACGATCAAAACTATTATAATATAAAGTTTTACGAAAAAGAATTCAGTGTTACAGTTTGGTGGGTTTTTTTTTTGTCCTTTGGCTGCTCGGAGGGCAACCCTCCCATTTATCCGGGCTTGAGACCGGCATTAAGGCTGCACTGGTTTGTGCCATCCTAATGGTTGTAATTTTATGGCCAATTAAGACTCACTAATCCACCTAATGTTTTTGGAATGTGGGAGGAAACTGGAGTAACTGGGTAAAACCCACGCAGGCACGGGGAGAACATGCAAACTCCGCACAGAAAGACCTCTGAACCGGGAATCGAACCCAGGACCTTATTGTTGTGAGGCGCCCACGCTAACCACTACGCCACAGCACCACCCCTGTTACATTTTGGTGTTAAATCCTTAAAATATTTAGACAAAATAAGTCAGAATTGGCGAGACAACCTAAGAGACTATTCTTTGTTTGTGATGCTACGCACATCATGCTGACTTTTCCTTTTGCTACTGAGGGTTTCATTGAGGTTTCTACAGTTTTCTCTCATGTTGGCATCTCTCAAGAAGTGGTGGCCTGTTGATAAAAAGAATGTGAGTTCAATTTCCAGCACCAGCAACTAGCTACTGCTGGACCCCTGAAAATTGCCCTTAATCCTTAACTTCTTAGTCTGATAGAAAATTGAGATCAATGTATGTAATGTACCAAACTATATTTTATGTAAATCTCTGGCATTATGGCATTTACTGTAATGTGTTGTATTTACTTGTGACAAGACACAAAAAATGAGTTTGTGAATGTGCCCTTTGTGCTGTCCCATCCATCCCATAATGAATAACTAGACTTTGGAAGAAGAATAAAAGTGAACAATAAAGAATTAGAACTACAACTCACCATGTCCACATAAAATACAGCAACCAATACTTGAAAATCTAAAACCACCTTCAAAGAATTCGTCTAACAATTCTTGTGTTAGCAAGATATTTTCCAGATAATAAATGCATGTATTCATATTTTTGCTGTAGCTTTAACCAGAGACTCTATTGTCCAAACAGCATCTTTTGCATTGGTGTTTATTTTTTACTCTATGAATAATATCAAGGGAAATATGAAAAGACAATAAAAGGCAGATTTGTTAAATGACTACATTATTTATTTAAATACAGCAAGGTTTTAATATTTTCTATATAAACCTTTAAATATAATAGAGAAATTAAATGCCAGGTACATAAATACATCATGTATTTCCTATTTGCTAAAGTTCCATCTCGTCTGAAAACGTTGCAGTGGGGCTTTTTGGTGAGATGGTAGCAGTCTCCAACAGAGGGCACTGTGGCTACATTTTTATCTCAGGGGAGCCGGCACGCCATGCATGCATCCAACCAGGCAATAGGGAGGGCTGTGATTAGCCAATGAATGGCTCTGCAGGGGCTTTTTGCCACAGCACAATTTTACAAAGCGTCTCTCTTTGGCTCCTACTTTGATGCAGTGTGTGTGTGTGTGTGTGTGTGTGTGTGTGTGTGTGTGTGTGTGTGTGTGTGTGTGTGTGTGTGTGTG
>JAOTRA010000034.1:3976887-3990417 GCA_026260255.1 Pseudolaguvia tuberculata
TGTGTGTGTGTGTGTGTGTGTGTGTGTGTGTGTGTGTGTGTGTGTGTGTGTGTGTGTGTGTGTGTGTGCGCGCATGTAAGACTATGTCATTATCTCCAGATGGAGAACTTCTGTGCTGGTATATGCATGCATGTGATAAGGTTTCAGTCAGATTCAATTGATGGCTCTTCACTTATTTAGATTTAAGCTGCATAAGATATGAATGCATACTTTCTCTAAATAATTCTTTTTCCCCTATAGAATCGTTTTCTCCTGTATACTATACGCGTTCAAGAAACATACAGTACTCTGTGGACTACCGGATAAAAGAATTTCCATTTCATCAGCTTTATCTCTTTAGATTGGATGTTTAGGGAGAAGAGGTGGAGCTAAGCTCAGAGATAAAGGGAAGGAGCTCAAGGTAAGGGTATTCGAGAATAAAAGAGAAGCCGAGTTGCAATGGAAGAATCACATGGCAATGTAGAATGTACACAAAAGGATGGATTCTACCAGATTTTGTAAATATAGGCACCGCTAACTATGAGTTTGTGCATATTTCCTAACATGTATGTTCACACATATGAAAAAATATACATTAAAGCCTACAACGTATTTTTAATGGACTGTACTGTACAATAGTGATTGGTCGTTCTTGACCGATTATAAGTATAATGTGACTCGGGAAAAATGAGTCAACTTTGTGAGTGATTCTTTCAGTCATGCACATTGCGCCACATGCTATGGAACTACATTTATGTCAGAAACAAGCTCATCGGGTTTTTTTGTTTTTGTTCCATTTTGAAATTACATCTGGAATATATGAATAACACTGACTCTAAATACAGCATAAATGTAATGTGTACATGTCTTCTCCCTGCTTTAATGTCATAAAATCTGTACTACAATCTCATTATGAAACATAACCGTAAAAATTGCTATGAACCAAGTTTTCATTGTTTTAGTTGATTATCTATACGTCTATGTAGAAAAGTATGCAGTTGTATGAAATTGGACCACACCTGTGCTATATCATTTCTAAAAAGGGAAAATCGTGTGCAAGTGTAGCATAACAAAAGCTTCTTTGACATAGAAATGTCAGCCAAATTACTTAAGCATTTGTCTCTTCAAAAATATGATGATGTGAGTCAGTCGGGCATACAAGCCAACCTAACTGATTTCATTCAAGAGCTTGTAGGCTAGACACCAAATTAAAAATCATCACCTGTGAGTCATATATTTATGACAGGTATTGTCATGACTGATCATGCTGAAGGAATCTGGTTAGTCATGGAAGATGAAGCAGAAGATAAAGTTTAATGTAAGCATTAAGGAAACTTTGAAGATGTAATCCTTAATCTTGATTATATCTAGTTATAAGAATCTTGCCTCTCCCTCCCCAATTTATTTTAATAATCTGGGTCATTACTCACTTTTTCAGTTATTTATAGGGTTTTTTTGCATTATAATTTTAGATTAAGGCTGAGCCTTGGCACATTCATTCCAACTTGAAATACACATTCACATTATCAAAGGGCAATTTGTGCGGATTTGGAGTTGATTTTGATCTTTAATCCAGCTCATTCTTGGTGAATCATAAACTCGATCATTTAGGAAAACACAACACTATCTAGCCATTTTTATGGATCATATAAATGGTTCCATAATTGATTTTTCTCCAATCTGGTGACACAAATTTGGAAGAATATATTTTTTTTTATAGAATATCTATGTAAAGCAAGACATGGTTTGCCAAGATGTTAACTCTGTGATTCTAGAACAATAATCCACTAAATCTCCTGAAGATGACTGGAACAACTACTATACACCTCCCTAGACCTGAATATGTTAACTACCACAACTTCCCTCTTGAATCCAGCTAATTCATTATTAAAGATACAGTTTCCTGTGTCTTATAGTCCATTTTCTTTAAGATACCAATACATCCAATACCACCAGCTTCATACTTTGTGAAGTAATAGCTTAATTTCCAATACTGCTTAACTGTCAATTGCTCGAGAAAGAGCTTAACTGTAATGTGTTCAGAAATAACAACTTGCAACCTGAGCTGGATAAGAGTGCCTGTTAAATGATGTAAATATTTACTTTAAAATTTACATTAAATAATTAAGTGTTTTGTTAAAGAAATAATTAGTCGCTTCATGCCGAGTGTGTATCGGGAATACTGCAACAATTACTGTATGTGAGGTAACAGAAAATATTGCAAGAAACATATTATTGCTATATTTGAAAATATGAAAATACTGCCGGTGACGTGGCGGCGTAGTGGATAGCGTGGTTGCCTTACAACAAGAAGGTCACGGGTTTGAATCCCGGGCTGGGTATCTTTCTGTGCGGAGTTTGCATGTTCTCCTCACGCTTGTTTGGGTTTCCTCCGGTTTCCTCCCATAGTTCAAAAACATACAGATTAGGTTGATTGGTGATACTAAATTGTCCATAGGAGTGAATGTGTGTGTGACTGGTTATTTGTCTATGTGTTGCCCTGAGATGGACTGGCGCCCCGTCCAGGGTGTACCCCTGCCCTATGTGTGCTGGGATAGGCGCAGCAGACCTCTGTGACCCCGAATTCGGGAATAAGCGGGTAAGCAGAAGAATGAGTGAATGAATGAATGAAACAAAGGATAAGAGACAGTCCATTTTCATACCGAGGTATGCATTCAGGAAACCCTTTTTTTTATTATTTGAGGGGTAACAATTAAAAATTCATTTAATTAGTTTAATATATATAAAGGATAAAAATTTTGGCAAGGGAACACAAACATCTTTTTTTAAAGTACTGCACAACTTGAATATTATTACTAAAAGATATCTTATCCACCTATTTATGCTGTCAATCTAAAAGAGCAAATTAGGAAAAATACTCTTTCTACACACAATAAGTTAATTTCATTCTGCTACAGGTCTCAAAATAGTTAGGACTCAAAATTGTAAAATGGTGTAGCATCTTATATTCTTTTCAAAACATTTACAAGACCTCTGGGTGACCAGCTGCCGAAGAGTTTGTGAACATGTTGTAATAGCTGCAGTAGCTGGTTTTGCATTGTCCTGCTGATTTACACAAATAGACATTGTGTAGAGGTAAATATATGTTGCAAGCATTCATAGTGGCTTATAAAACATTGCATACCATCAGAGAATACTGAGGACAAGGCGTTTGTTTATGAGATCAAATTTTGACTGGTCTAACCATAAAGTACTTTTACACTTTAAATCAGGCCCACACAACAACACGTCTGGACCATGTTCACTTATGGCTTCTTTTTTTGCAATAGGAAGCTTTACGACGGATTGTGTTTACTGACAGTGGTTTTGTAAAGTGTAATGTGAATCAGAGTATCATGTGCATGAGTGATGCAGTGTCATCTTAGGGCCAATTCGAGCTCTTCAGCCTTTTCCCTTACACACTGATTTCTCCAGGTTCTCGAAATGTTTTATTGATGTTATGCACTGTAGTTGATAAGATTTGCAATTTGTTATTGAAATATTTTGCAATCTTTTTATGCACCCTTTCACAGATTGGAGACCAACTGTACATCTTTACTTCTCAGAGACACGTCATCTCCATTTTACAGCCATGATCTGGATATTCATGCAATTTAATAGTTTTTTAGATTCTTGTTGCCAAAATATTTAAGACCTGTAGTAGGCATTCAATTTGAAATGAGCTTAATTAGTAAAGAAAAGTATAACAATTCTTAATTTAAACTTTTGTTTTGTTAAACAGAAAATGTTTTATTGCAGCCATTTGCTAAAATCATGCTTTTTTCCTCATTGATGTACACACAGCACCCCATATTGAAAGAAAAACTTTTTTTCTGATTTATTAAAAAAGAACCCTTTGCTCAGTATTTAACAGAAGCACCCTTTTGATCTAATATAGCCATGAGTCTTTTTGAGAAAGATGAAAGAAGTTTTTCCCACCTGAATTTGGGAATCCTCTGCAGTTCTGTCAATTTGGATGGTAAACGTTGTTGAACAGCTATTTTTAGGTCTCTCCAGAGATACTCAATTTAAGTCAGGACTCAGGCTGGGCCATTCAAGACAGTCACAGAGTTGTTGTGAAGCCACTCCTAAGTTATTTTACCTGTGTACTTAGGGTCATTGCCTTGTTGGAACGTAAACCTGTACTTGGCTGCATTCATCAATTGCAACCAGTTCTCTTGTCCCTGCAGCTGAAAAACACCCTCACAGCATGATGCTGCCACCACCATGCTTCCCTGCTTGGAAAGGATTAGAGAGGTGAAGAAGTGGGAAGTGGAGGAAAGTGGTAGCCTAGAGGTTAAGGTGTTGGACTAATACCAGATAGAGTGGGGTTCGATTCCCACCTCCACCAAGCAACAGCTGTGGGTCTTTGAGCAAGGTTTTTAACCCACAATTGCTCAGTTGTAAAAAAAAGACCAAATATAAGTCGTTCTGGAAAAGAGGTCAAAAAGTTCTATCCTGGTTTTATCAGACCAGAGAATCTTATTTCTCACCATCTTTGAGTCCTGCGCTGAGGAGTGGCTTTCATCGGGTCACTCTGCCATGAAGCCCAAACTGTTGGAGGGCCAAGTTGATGGATGACCTTCTACAACTTTCTCACATCTTCTGACTGCATCTGTAAAACTCAGCCACAGTAATCTTTGGGTTCTTCTTCAACTCTCTCACCAAGGCATGTCTCCACCAATAGTTCAATTTGGCCGCACGGCCAGCTCTAGGAAGGGTTCTGGTTGTCTTGAGAAGCTGGGACCTTCTTGTTTTGAGGCGAGCATGCTAACGACTACGCCACCTTGCTGCCCCCACTATGGACATATTTATTACTTTTTATGTTAAAATGCTCTATTGCTAATTCTTGTCAGAATAACCATTAACTGTTATCAGCTAAACAATTTAATGGTTCTTAATTTTTATGTCTTGGGCAGATTGTTTTCATTAATTACATATTTTAAAATTTCCAAATTTACTTATACCAGTTTGTTTTTTCTTCATTTATTAATTAATTCATCAATCTTTTAAAATCTTATTCAGGGTCATGGGGTCTGCTGGAGCCTGTCCCAGTGCACATAGGGCGAGAGGCAGAGCCACACTCTGGACAGTTTGCTAGTCCACTGCAGGTCCACTCATAAACTAACAACCCCACGCACTCTTATGGGCAATTTCGAATCACCAATCAACCTAATACAATCGTACCCAAAACCTTCTTGTTGTGAGGCGACCAAGCTAACCACTACGCCTCCACTCTAATCGCCTTGCTTCATTTTTTGAATTATTTTTTTTTTCATTATGTTGCACTATTGTCTATAATATTCTCTGCAGAGTGTTTTTAATTCCTAGAGATTTGTGGGACTATTACACAATCTGTTTCAAATATCAGTATATAATCTTGGAGGGGTGGGGGTAAGAGCGCTAACAAGGACCTAACAATGGTATACAAAAGTATTTCAATAAAAAGCATTTCACAGGTCTTCTTGCTGTGACAGTGCTTACCACTAAGCCACCCTCCTGTCCAGTAAGTATCAGTAATAGTAATTTTGCTTTTTAGTAGATTAATAGAAAGAAAAGATAGATCTGTTTTTGTTTCCTGCCCCAGATTTATATTCAGTACATGATATCTGGTATCACTGCTAGACAGCACAAACTTTATCTCAAAGGTGGAAATCAGCTTGACTGGAATGAACCACTGTGGGCTCAATGTAAGTGTTCACTGAATAAATACTCAACACTCTACAACTGTTGGAATTTATTTACACCCGTTTTTTGATTCAAACGTCTTTTGTTCTACCAGCTCTCAGTGTCCCATCCTCACTCTCTGTGAGTGTCGGTCTCTCAATGACACCTGCTGTCATACCATAAATACTGCTGAATAGGCCATTGAGTGAGCAGGGCCACAGAAAGCTTAGCTGCACAGGATGGCGATGAGCTCACATAAAGACGACACCGGTGCTATTTATTCCATCTCTGAGAACTCTAGGAAATGAGATGTTTACCACAAATGGGCATCTCAACATCCCCTGAACGCCTTTCAATATTGATTCAATGAGTTTGATTTGTAAATAACTACATCAATACATTTTTGCACAGCTCAAGCTGGGTTCCAGGGTTTGATAAACATGGCTCTTCTAAAGGTACATACAGACAAATGTTTCAGCAAATAGAGCCGAATATGTTTAATTATTATGCCACTATTATTTTGTCACTATATCTCTTGCTCCTCTAAAGCATGATGCTTTAAACATCTTATTATACATGTTAATGCTTTAAGTACAGTATTTAAAGCTTTCATATTCTGGGTAAATGTAGTTTAGACCAGTTTTCTATGGCAAATTCCAAATAACAGAATCTTAATATAATTTATGAAGTACAACTATTTTGATAAGGTGTTTGCACTATAAGTGTATAGAAATTTTAGCAGAGTTCAGTTTACATTATTTTAGCCCTTGCTGACAGGATTACAAACTCACAGAGAAATGCCAGAACTCTGTAGCAAATCACTGCTTGTGCACGCGAGCGACAATAAATAGTAGCGTAAATAACACGACTTGCTCTGAAAGAATCACCTAGGAAATATGAAAATCAAGATTCACTAAATCTGAAATATGAAATTTGAGTTACAACCAATGAAAGAACAAGGTACAAGAAAGCAGATAGTTATGGGAGTTATAATCCACAAAAATATTGAGCATGTATTTAAATCCTATCTTTTTTCTTCTTTCATCATTTTCATTCTTTTTGTAGTTTGCAAACCAGATACAGTTGCTAGCGATGTTTCCTATTGAAAAGTAATGCAGTGTGTAAGTTCCTGTTGCTAATATATTTACCCTATATAGTCATGTGTTACCCTAGATAGTCATGTATTTAAACAACTGTGCAGTGTTAATTCAGCATAATGGACAAATGTTTGTCAACTTTTTTGATGCAAAATTGGCATCAAGTCACATATTGCAGATACATATTCAAAGTGGTAGCTCAGTTGTTAATGTGTTGGACTGCTGAGCGGTAGATACTGGGTTCAATGCCAAGCATTACCAGAATGCCATTACTGTGCTCCTGAGCATCCTCCAATGCTTAGTTATGTGATGTGAAATGTGATAAATGTATGTTTGGATAACAGTGTCTGATGAATGCCAGTAATATAAATGTTATTTTACTTTCTATTTCATATGAAATCACGTTTTATAATATTGGGCATTCTTGTGTAAATTCCTGGCAATAGTATAACACATCTATAAGTATCAACTGTTTCTATGAATGTGTAAAAAAAATTCATTTGTGTACATTTACGGGTATGCACACAGAATCTATTTATTTTCAAATGATGAATGTTCAAGGTTTTATGTTTCTTTACTTGTAATAGGTATTTGTTGTATTATACTATTGATGCTACAGATGTACATATGTATATATATATATCTTTTTTTTCATTGTTTTCTTTTTAATTAATGAGATTTCATTTCAAAATTGCCATCACCTGCTTGCACGCAAGTGTGAGTCACCTGTTTGAACAATACTGCGATGATGGGATGCAAGGCTGCACTTCTGACAATCTACAAAGGTCATATGCTGTTTTTATAGTCTGACTCTTAGGTCTTTCATACACACTCTTGTGTATTACTGCTGTCATCCCTGTCACCTCTTTCCCCAGGAAGAGGATCTATGAAAGACCAAGAGTGGAATCCATTTTAAATTTTAATTGGCTGCCTTTGTTTCTCATACAGGCACATACTCAGGCCAACATTATCCCCTCAAAGCTTTAATTACCGACTGCTTCATGGTTTCAAAACATCAAAAAGACGTGTTAGTGAATGAATGGAAAGGAGTGTGGGTTTGTAGTATGTATATGTATGAGAAGAGAAATATGTAAGAGAAAGAGTGAACATACATGTTACTTAGAAGAATGGCATGCAAGTCAATTCTTTGTGACTGTCAAATGATTATTTTCACATCAACCCTACATGTGGTGATCCAGGTTTTTTATTTTTATTTTTTTTATTTTTTTACAAATCTCCTCATTTATACTGTCTACTTAAAGTCCTTTTTCTGAATCCTCTTATTGCCCAGCATGCAGTCTGGGGGCAACAGAATATAGGGGATATGTATATGTATTAGCAGATTACAAGCTAAGATGGCTGTAGTGCCCTGCATTTTAACAAGAAGCCACTCTTGTTTTAGTTTTGTTAATTATCTAATAAAAACAGATGTTAATTCTATTGTACTTTTATTTTATGATTTCGTAATGTTAGATTATTAGACATTATTAGACTTGGGTTATTGTCTTCAAGCTGGGTCTGTCAGTCAAGATCTATACACTTATACCCATGGCTTCAAATATGTTTCAGTGAAATCTTGTGTCAATAAGAAAGCCCAATGCTAGTGGGTCTCTGCCAAAAGGGGCTAGAAAAGCAGTTAAGGCTCTCATATATATCTGCAGAGTGAATAATGTTAGTAAGATATTCTAACACTGAACCAATGGATTAATGAACTAATCTGTCCTATTTATCTCAGCACAAGGAGAGAAAATGGTTCAATTTCCAGGCATAAAATTTCCTCGAAGTTTGAGCTCTGGATTGGAGTATGGTTGCAATGACCTAGTTCAAGAGACCTACTAGGATAGTTTCTAAAACTCCAGATGGGGTGCACGAGAGCTCCCCGATTTGTCAAGGACGTCCCATCTGATGGGTATCTGGAGTACATGGCTATTCAAAAATGTCACCAGTCACCAAGAACAATCCAATGAGTCAAGAGTTAGTAGTGACATTATTTTTTGCTGTAACTGTCTCATGTCTATGCTGTGCCATAGGATCAGCCGGGTTTGAGCCTTGGGGACTCCTCATTAATAAGACAGCAGTGAAGCTCAGGCATTGACAGGTGCTCACAATGCTCATGCTTACTGCGCATGCTCCACTCCCACTCATTTAACACACTGCCAGTAAAAAAATCTAGGATAAATAAAAAACACATCTTACTTTTCTGCCTTATTTCTTTTTCATTCACCATCTTTGCTGCCTTTTTAGCATTTTTTCTTACGTTTTTTTCTTACACATGCTGAAAAGCGAGACAAGCTGTTGCTTCTGTTTATATAGCATGTCTTTCTGCTTGATGACAGTGTTTTATGCAGCTCTTAAAAGGAACTAAATTTACACAATAAATATTTTTGAATGACTGATAATAGGCACAGCATGTCAAGAAATTCCATACATTTTTAATCCAAAACCTATAGTAAAACAACATATGAACACTATACGTGTAAAGATGAAAAGAACCTTCTTATGACCAGCAGCAAAGCATTGTGGCTAAATTTAAAGCTAAAGAAACAGACTTAAAAAGTTCTCTCTTTCTTTCCACTTCTTAAATTAAATTGTGAAGGTAGTGAGCCTTTGACCTGAGCGAAAAGGTTACTAGATAATTAGTGTTTGCTGCTACCTGGCTTGGTTCCACAGTCATTGCTAGAGACAAGGTGTTCATTAAAACGTTTCTTACTGACCTTAGACCAACATGTAACCCTCAACACCTTTAATCCTCCAATCAGATGGTCTCTCTGGATCACAGCCTTTTGCAAAGAGACCTGCTTCAACCTGCAGGCCATAAATCGCCATCAATGCTTTCAATCAGGAAGGAGACTCTGAGCCTTTTCTCCTTCAGGTTACATAGACCAAAGTTTTCACAGAACTAAAATAAAGTTTACTTGTAGCTTTCAATAGTTCCCTAGCTACTGGTCTAACCTGAAATTTAACATGCAACAAAACATTTTTTGCTCCAAATAAATGTCACAATGTACATTATGAAAAATAAAAAATTGAAAATGGTAGCACGGTGGTGTAGTGGTTAGCACTGTTCGAGTCCCGGGTGGGGGATCTTTCTGTGCGGAGTTTGCATGTTCTCTCCTCTGGCTACTCCGGTTTTCTCCCACAGTCCACATGTAGATGTGGTTAATTGGTGATTGTGTGTGAGTGGTTGTTCATGGGATAGGCTCCAGCAGACCCCTGTGACCCCGAATTAGGGATTAAGCAGGTAAGAAGATGAATGAATGAAAGAATAAATGAATGAATGATCTTGAAAAGTTTTCTATATGAGATACCATATTTTTACAGTGTCCATTTTGTAAACATAAGCTTGGTCCCGGGCAACCAATCAGGCCATCACATGAATTAAAACTACTATTTTGTTTTATTTTTTTAAATTGTATCTGTCAGTAAAAAAAAGAGTTGTTGATGGCACCACAGTGATATGATGTTTTTTGTTGTTTCTTCTTATATCAGGGTATCTTAAATAGTTTAGTGGTTTAATAGCTACCAACTATCTCTCAGCATAATCAAAGATTTGAGTTGAAAGCCTGAATAGGGGTTCCACTAAAGTAAACTCTGGTTAGCAATAAAGATCTACTTAATCAAGTTTTACAATCAACAGTGGTCAACTGACCACTATAAACTTTGATTTTATGATTTCATAACTTTATGTGAGGTAGATTATTGACACTATTAGATTATTAGCTCCAAGCTGGGTTTGTCTCTTATGGTTTCAAACTGCCCACAGTGAAACTATATTTTAGAAAACCAAACCTTCACACTTTCAAATCAAGACTAATTTGTTACAGCCTTACACACATGTTATATTAGATTCACAGATTTGTGAACTTTGCAAGTGCCTAGTACAAGACTAAAAACCAGAAGTCTTTTTTTGTTTTTTTGTCCCTTAACTAATTGTCTTGTAGCTCTACTCATAGGAACTTTGCTATATATTATAAGATATATTTATTGTATTTCACATATGTACTTTAGTGTTGTATAGCACTTTAGTTAACTCTGTTTATATGAATAACTCTCTGCTATATGAATAAAATTGTATCCTATTATATTAGTATGTACTACTGTAAATTAGACAAAATGAAATCTTAATTAGCACAAATGAACTGGAAGAAATTGTAACTCAGTATATAAAGTATTGTAATATATTGTAAAATATATGCTTATTTTAAAAAACCTGATTCCAAAAAAGTTGGGACACTGTACAAATTGTGAATAAAAACAGAATGCAATGAAATGGAAGTTTCAAGTTTCAAGTCTATGCCACACATAGACAAATAATCACTCACACACACTCCCTTGTTCACTTACATTCACTCCTCTGGGCAAGTTTGACTCACCAATCAATTGGACGGTAGGAGGAAACCGGAGTACCCAGAGGCAACCCTCGCAAGTGCGGGGAGAACATGCAAACTCCGCACAGAAAGATCGTGTCCCGGGAATCGATCCTGGGACTTTCTTGTTGTGAGGCAAGCGTGCTAACTACTACGCCACCATGCTGCCTCACAAAAAATTGATTTTGAAATTTCCTTACTTCTCTCTCATTAAGCTTAAATGCAGGTTTTGGGACTGTGGAAAGAAACCAGAGTACCCAGAGTAAACCCATACGAGCACAGGAAGAGCATTCTTGCCATGAGGCAACAGTGCTAACTACTAACACTGCTCAACAGACACAAATAACGCATCATTTACTCTGCATATGTGTTTATTGTTTTGTTTTGTTATTCAAATGTCAGCACTTATGAAGCATTAACCTTTGTTAAATGTCAAAATCTAATGATGGGTTAAAATTTTGTAATAGTCTGTTCTATATAATATATAATAGAAGATATATTAATTTTTTTTTTTTAATAATTGTGTATTCTCAGGTCTTTATGACTTACAGTGTCAATCATTCATGACAAAAGACCTTAGTGATCTTTATAGATAAGGGCAAGAGCTTAGAAGCTAAAACATTATTGGTTGAAAGGTCTTTACAACCAGAGCAGAAGAAATCTTGATAAATATGAAATAAGTGATAACCTTAACTGATTTTCCTATTTCTTATATTTTATCGTTGCTTTTAGGCATTATTTATTTATAGAAATACTTTTATTACTGGATACCTTAAAGCTTTATTAATAGTAAATAATTTTAAACATGGAAAGTGGAATGTTTAAATTAGACACCGAGGGGAAGTGGTCCTCCCACAGTGGTTAACGTGTAGGACTGATAACCAGAAGACTGTAGGATTCTCAACATTAGTTATTATAATTAGTTAATTATTTCATTCATTCATTCATTCATTCATTCATTCATTCATTCATTCATTTATTCATTCATCCATCTTTTAACCCACTTATTCAGGGTCATGGGGAAGCCTATCCCAGCACACCTGGATAGGCCACTAGTCCATTGCAGTACTCCCAAATTATAATAATTTTCATAACTTATTTAGACAAAACCAGGCCATGTTTTAAAGCATATTAAATTTGTCCTCAGTATGAATCAATTTTATGATGTACTTAAAAATTAAGGTACAGTCACATTTTTGTAAATGTATACACCCTATATAGGTTCACAGTAAATTAAAAGAATGCTTCTTCTTCTTCTTCTCCTTTCGGCTGCTCCCGTTAGGGGTCGCCACAGCGGATCACTCTTCTCCACCCTACCCTGTCCGCTATATCTGCCTCTTTCACCCCAACTACCTGCATATCTTCCTTCACCACATTCATAAACCTCCTCTTAAAAGAATGCAATGTACAATAATGACTTTTAATTATTACATTGATTTGGGATTTTATCTTGATTGTTATTTTAGACAAAGACAAATCCTTTTCAGGTAAGTATTATTAGCCAATGGCAGTTTTGATGATGATAAGCTATTAATGCAAGTTAATACTATCTTACAATAAGCAAGCTAGTTGATGGAAGTGGTGGCTCTGTGCTTAAGCCTTTGAGCACTTTTTGTGCAAGCCTATGAATTAGAATTGAATTGATATCCACTGCTATGATTATAATCAATACATACAGAGGCAGCATAGAAGCTAAACTTGTTAAACATATAGAGTGCTGAAGGTCCTTTGGTGTATAGTAGGACTTTGAATAGCTTAGCTTATTCACCTTGCCTTATAATGTTGAAGTGCAATGTTCTAAATGTATTTATAAAATTAAAAAAGAAAGGAATAAAAATATTACAGTCCCGGTTTAAAAAGGCTTGAAACATAAGCTAGGCATTTGAATATCATTCCAAGTTGGCGGAAGTAGAGAAAAAGATGTGCTTGGATAGCCTCTCCAAAATCCTAATTTCATAAGTCCCTACCCTTTTTACCACAAGCCCAACATCCTTCACTGATTTGTTTCAATTCAATCTGTTATCCCATAAGCAGATCAGCTGCTAAACATAGAAATGGAAGGAAACTGTGGGTTTTAAATGCATTGTTCTTTTCCATTTTCTAACCTTGTCTGATTATGATTATGTGATTGGGTTTGCCAGGCTATAGCTTGGATAGAAAAGTCTGCTTCACTGCCTCCACCTACAGAGAAATTTTTTGCACCTAAAGGATGGTTAAAAGCTTTGTTGTTTTGTAAACAGATGTATATGACTACATATCAGTATACAAGTAAAACAGTCTGGAATATGGAAGTATGTTACATGTTGTGCATAGATTTTTGTTAATGAAAAACAAACAAAAAGTTGTCCGTCCATCCATCCATCCATCCATCCATCCATCCATCCATCCATCCATCCATCCATCCATCCATCCATCCATCC
>JAOTRA010000034.1:3991303-4010630 GCA_026260255.1 Pseudolaguvia tuberculata
CCATCCATCCATCCATCCATCCATCCATCCATCCATCCATCCATCCATCCATCCATCCATCCATCCATCCAATTTATGAACCTCTTATTCCACACATGGTTCAGGGGAATTTGACACTCTTCATTGTAAAACAAAATCACACCTATTCACACACTACAGCGAATTCAAAAATATATATCAGCTTAAAGAACAAAAAAAGGAGAAAATGCCAATCCTGGATGTGTGAGGCAAATGTGCTAAGAATTTTTGTTGAATTAAGATATGATATTGGGACGGCACAGAGTTTGCATGTTCTCTACGTGCTTAGTTGATTCTTCTTCACCTCCTTTCGGCTGCTCTCGTTAGGGGTCGCCACAGCGGATCGCTCTTCTCCACACTACCCTGTCTTCTACATCTGCCACTTTCATCCCACTACTTGCATGTCTTCCCTCACCACATCCATAAACCTTGGTCTTCCTCTTTTCCTCCTGCCTGCACCTCTATCCTTAGCATTCATCTACCAATATACTGCATGTCCCTCCTCTGCACATGTCCAAACCATCTCAACCTAGCCTCTCTCACCCTGTCTCCAAAACAGTCTAAGTGTGCCACATCTCTAATAAACTCATTTCTAATCCTGTCCATTCTCGTCACCTCCAATGAAAATCTCAACATCATCAACTCTGTCACTGTCTTTAAACCATACAACATTGCATGTCTCACTAAAGTCCTATAAACTTTCCCTTTGACTCTTGCTGAGACTTGCCGATTGCCGTCTGGCGATTCTAAATTTGTGTGCAAGTGTTTTTCTGTGTGGTCCTGTGATGGACTGACGACCTGTCCATGGTGTGTGCATTTGGATATGCTCCAGCAGACCCCAGTGACCTTGAATTAGGGAATAAGTAGGAAACAAAATGAATGAATGAATGAATGAATGAATGATGATATAAAGGGCGGTGCAGTGGCGTAGTGGATAGCACGGTCGCCTCACAACAAGATTCCTGGGTTCAATTCCTGGGCCGGTGATCTTTCTGTGCGGACTTTGAATGTTCTCCTCGCGTTTGCGTGGGTTTCTTCCGGGTACTCCAGTTTCCTTCCACAGTCCAAAAAATGTAGATTAGGTCGATTGATGATTGTAAATTGTCTATAGAAGTGAATGTGTGTGTGATTGGTTGTGTGTCTATGTGTTGCCCTGAGATGGACTGGCTACCCATTTAGGGTGTATCCCCGCCTCTCGCCCTATGTCAGCTGGGATAGGCGCCAGCAGACAGCAGGACCCCGAATTAGGGAATAAGCGGGTAAAAAGATGAATGAATGAATGAAATAAATACAATGAAGCTGTATATTCCATAATTTACTAGAAAAGTATCTTCAAAAACATTTCACTGTACTGAGAAGCACAGAATGAATGAATGAATGAATGAAGATATATACAATGGAATTTCGACCTAAAAGTTGAATTCGTTTTGTGGCTGAGTTTGTGAGCTTAATTTGCTCACACATGAAATCAATTTTCATCATTGAAAATACTTAAAATGCCCTAAATCCATTCTGACCCTCAAAATGTCAGTGCATATTTTTATGTTTCATGTTATTAAATAAGGAAAACACATTTCTAAGTAAGAGCTACTGTATAAAAACATAATAGAAAGAGTATGTAAAAATTCACTAAAGTTTTATACAGTGTATTTACTTGGAGATGAGGTGACTTGAGCTAGCAAAGACACTGATGGAAGTGGAGTGTAGAAGACATAGATGAAGGAGGATGGAAGACTCATTTGTTGCTTTTGTGACCGGGGATTTTCAATGGAGTTTAGAAGAGATAGATGAAGAAGGATGGAAGACTCATTTGTTGCTATTGTGACCAGGGATTTTCATTTACCACACAATCCACATTTAGCGGATTCAATAACTTTGTAGTTTATTTAGTTAATTTTCAAAAGACTAATAATGCGGCAAAGTAAAAAGTAATCGGACACAATACAATACAATAAGGCATAACACGGCATAACACAGCAGGGAGAATACGATACAAAAGAAACCAAACCTCATAAGTACATGTAAATATTACCCACTAACATATAACTCTGAAAACTAAAAGAAAAGAACACTCACATAATGATGAGCTCCTATTTCACACTCACTTTATAAAAGCTGAAACCCAAGCGAAATGCTGTAAACTGTAGTTAAACAGAAAAAGCATTAATTACATGAGAATACATAAACGTTCAAAAAGTAAACTTGTAGGGCATCTTGTAAAACTCTACTTAAACAGGCCTCCATCACATAGTGTGACATCATACCATTGTGAATTACATAACATACCTTATCATATAAGGCAGACGTGAGAGCAGCTATTAAGAGGATGAAGAGTGGAAAGGCAGTTGGACCAGAAGACATTCTAGTAGAAGCGTGGAGATATTTAGGAGAGATGGCAGTGGAGTTTCTGACTAAATTGTTTAACAGTATTTTGGAAGCTGAGAGGATGCCTGAGGAATGGAGAAGGAGTGTTCTGGGACCGATTTTTAAGAATAATGGTGATGTACAGGCGGGCAGTGAATACAGGAGGATAAAGTTAATCTGTAACACAATGAAGTTATGGGAAAGAGTACTGGAAGCTAGTCTGAAATCTTTGCTTTGAGGATGTTGATGGAAAAGTATAGAGAAGGTCAGAAGGAGTTGCATTGTGTGTTTCTGGATCTGGAGAAAGCATACGACAGGGTTCCAAGAGAGGAGTTGTGGTATTGTATGAGGAAGTCAGGTGTAGCAGAAAAGTATGTGAGGGTGGTGCAGGACATGTATGAGGGCAGTGTGACAGCAGTAAAGTGTGCGGTAAGTATGTTGGATTGGTTCAAGGTGAAGGTGGGATTTCATCAAGGATCGGCTCTGAGCCCTTTTTTGTTTGCAGTGGTGATGGACAGGTTGACAGATGAGAGCAGACAGGAGTCTCCATGGACGATGATATTTGTGGATGGCATTGTGATTTGTGGTGAGGATAGAGAGCAGGTTGAGAAGAATCTGGAAAAATTGAGGTTTGCGCTGGAGAGATGGGGAATGAAAGTCAGGAGGAGTAAGACTGAGTACATGTAGGTGAATGAGAGGGAAGGCAATGGAGTGGTGAGGTTGCAGGGAGAAGTGGTAGTGAATGTGGAAGAGTTTAAATACCTGGGGTCAATAGTGCAAAGTAATGGAGAGTGTGTTAGAGAAGTGAAGAAAAGAGTGCAGGCAGGGTGGAACGGATGGAGAAGAGTGGCAGGAGTGATTTGTGTTAGACGAGTTTTGGCAAGAGTGAAAGGGAAAGTTTATAGGACTGTAGTGAGGCCAGCAATGTTGCACGGTTTAGAAACAGTGGCGTTGTAAAAAAGACAGGAGGCGGAGCTGGACGAGGCAGAGTTGAAGATGCTGAGATTTCATTTCATTGGGCATGACAATGATGGACCAGATTAGAAATTAGTTAATTGGAGGGATGGCGCATGTAGGATGTTTTGGAGGTGACAGAGGTTAGGTTGAGATTGTTTGGACATGTGCAGAGGAGGGCCATGCAGTATATTGGTAGGAGAATGCTGAGGATGGAGGTACCAGGTAGGAGGAAAAGAGGAAGGCAGAGGTTTATGGATGTGGTGAAGAAAGATTTGCAGGTAGTTGAGGTGAAAGAGACAGGTTAGTGAGGAGAAGAGTGGTTCGCTGTGGCGACACCTAACGGAAGCAGCCGTAAGGAGAAGAAGAAAAAATAAAATACATTTAAGCATGCAAAGAAAGAACTAAACTTTTATACGTTTTACCACTTGGTTACACTATCAATACTGTACACTAGGTATCCCTTAACTTAATTACTACTTCACAATTGTTTTTTTACTTATTTTTTTATTTTACCACAATCACAACGAATCACTGTGTTTACATTACAACATGAACACATGCTCACTATGCCATTTAGCAGCTGTGTGTCAGGCTTGTACCTCCTTACCCGATGTTAGTGTCTAATCTCTATTGTTGTAACTTAATGAACCCAAATTTCACATTCAAATTACAAACTGTATTGGAACATTTTAGTAGAATAATAGCAATAGTATAACCATAAAAACTGCTAATTCAACCCTCACAAAGAACTAGACACTGAAAGAACTTTTCTCCTCCATGCTAACCATGGTTACTGTAGGATATACCCTTTTTAGGTACTGTGTATATGAGGTTTATAGGGAGTGAAGGTTGTAAAGCAGGGTTAGACAATTGAAAAGCGGGGTTAAGACTTCTCCTCCCTTAGAGTATCCTCCCTCGTTAACATCTTCCCCATGGGGCATTAGCATGATTTAACATGACAGGACAGTCTTTTTCAGCAGAAGAAGTGTAGTGAAAAAGTGTAAGATGCAATATATAATTATTGTCAGTACTTGAATGAATATGAAAACATACAAATGTGAAACAAATAATTAACATGAGCTCTGGGTAATGCTGAAGATTATTGTATACATGTAATGTGAGACACAGATTTGTTTGGGAATGCTATGTGCACTAGATGTTGTGTATCCTGTAGAACCTTTAGAAGTCCTGTGTATGTGCTTTGCTGTCAGTTTGATTAATAAGTGAATCTGCATCGTTAGGCTCTAACGGCTGATGAAAGATGAGATTAGCAGGGGAAATGGTGATGAGAAAAAAAGAGAGATTGAGGGCTAGATAAGATGTGGAAGTAATGGGCAAGTATCTTTCCTGAACTGAAGGAAGGACAAGTATAAGGAGATGCAGAGGAGCTACTGGTAGATTGGAAATGGCCAGTCACTTTTTGGCTGTCTGCCCAGAAAGCAAGCTTAGTCTTGAATGGAAAAAAGTAATCTGGAATCTTGATGTCACAGCAAGATATACAGTTAAGAGTCTGATTGGAAGTAAACCAGCAAAAGGGAAAGTTGTAGGTGTAGTGTCACTCCTCTCGCTTAACCCTCACTTCTTTATCTAGATACCTTCCTCCCATACCATATATCTATTCTTTCTGTGCATCCTCTTACTTCCCTTTGCAGTCAGTTCGTGATGCTGTGAAGCAATTTCTGAGGAATCAATCATGCATTCTTCTCAGGTCAAGTTGAAAATTGATTCGATTGTTTGACAGAAGTATAATCTCACTCTGCCTCGCTCCCTATTGCACATCGAGTAAGGGCCTCTGTCTTCAGGTTTTTCGAGTTTGGTTTGCTGTTTGTTTAGAATCAAACAGCCATTGGCATGCACAATGCACATTTGAAAAGGTTTATTTATAGCAGTGCTGAGAAGCTACAGCATTTCTGCCACTGGAAACTTCGATCATTTTCACTTAGGCATGATGACTATTGATTTGTTTAGACACACCTGCATGAGTTTACTGCTTGTCATTAAGCAGCAATTTCTCACAAAGTGAAGCATTATCATTACCATTTTTAAGGAATTTGTTGATTGTGTTTATTTTTTTTTTACACATAACAGGCTGTACGTGGAATACTTTGTTTAGCTGGTCTCTATGAAAATAAAACATATATAGGGCATGTAACTAAAAATGAAATTTAGAATTAGCAAAAACAAAAGTCAATACTAGAGAAAATTGTTACCTATAGCAAATGAAATATATTATAATTGTTAAAGCATGGCTATATTTAATTGGTTTAATCAGATATCTTTTTAAAATTCTGATCTAATAAATAAGTGCTGAAATTTCCTGAAAATAAAATAAAATAGTTACTACTTCTGTGATGGACAACATGCAGATTGTTGGAAAATTGTCCATCATTACAAGACTACTGTCATCATGGACTACTGTATGTCTTATAGGATTGTCACAATGGTCAATAAGTGGAAATTCAAAATAACAACAACAATCCAGCTAATGAGTGTATTCAAAAATTAGTAATTCAATCAAATTAAAAACACCATAAATGCTCACAGAGGCCTGGTTAGAAAAGACAGTTATAAAGGGCAGACTCAAGCCATGTCAAAACACACCAAGACAGTGTCAGTGGTCTTCCAATTACTGCAAAGCCTTTGTAATACATATTTGACAGAACTGCACTTCCAGATGCCTAATATCACTGGCCAGACAGCTGTCATATGTGTCTTAAAAACAGCTATTTGTTTATTCTTTATTCCACAAATTAAACTTACAATATTTAATTAAAATTTTTCTAAATTTATGTTGTTAGGCAGAATAAGAGAATAACTTTTATACATTATTGGTGTCAAGTTTGTTGCACCATTGTGAATAATATATGTAAAGTGTAAAGGAGCCTTTCAGCTAAAATAAGTCAAGTCCAGTTGTATCTTTGCATTATACTTTCTTTTTCTTCTATTAGCGTATGAGGAGTTTTTACATCTGATGTTTTTTCCAATCGACCCAACTTTCCCCAAATTATTTAAGTCTAGTTTAGGGCTTGCAACTGCCTAACACTTTATAATGAGACCCTGCATTATTGCAAGAAAACTGTTGCTTTTTACCATTAAAATTTAATTCTTAAACTGAAGTAGAAATAGAAATACAAATGAATTAATACATAATAAAGCCATAAATTGTCTACAATATCTGATTTATTGAAGCCTAGTGGTTAAGGTGTTGGACTAATATCAGAAAGACCAGGGTTCGATTCTCACCTCTACCAAACTACCTTTGTGGGCCCTTAACCCACAATGGCTCAGTTGTTCAAAAAGAAACCAAATGTAAGTCGCCAACTGTCTCTGCCAAATGCTTAACTTTAACTGTAATGTCGCAAGTAACAAACAATACTGGCACGCATGGTACTAAACGGCAACGGTAGTAACTTATATATGGCGCCTTTGACCAGGAACAGGAAACAGTTAATCAGAATTTGGGCGCCCTAGTGTGGTGATCAGGAGGAACTACCGTTACAATATATTTCAGTCTCTGAAACGACACTCCGGAACAACACCTGGTGTTGTCACTCAACACAACATCGAACCAACTTTAGACCTCCTCAATTACCTTCAGTTTTTTATTTAAGCTGAAAAAGGAAATATGTAAAGCCATGCTCCACAATCTAGTCCAAGCAGAAGTGCAGATCAGTTTTAACCTTGTCCCTGGTCAGAAATTTATTGGATAATGGTTTTGTTTACTGTTAGTTTTTAAAAGACTTTGTGAGACTTGACATATGGCACAAATTAGGTCTTGCACAGTATGAAAGAACTGACAAAGAATCCCCACAAGTTTCCCATCTGCAAGAAAGGATTAGATCACCCATGACTTCTGACAGATTGTCCACTTTCGTCATTATTATCCTTTAAATGTAAGCATGTCTTTACAACAGTGAAATCATACTGTTTTATCAATCAATTTATGTCCCATGTTAGTTGGGGCACAGGCCTAATCTAATTTTAACTGTGCATCTTTTTTGTCAACGTTTTTTCCTTTTATTTTGTGTCTG
The DNA here is from genome assembly GCA_026260255.1 of Pseudolaguvia tuberculata. NCBI lineage: Eukaryota > Metazoa > Chordata > Actinopteri > Siluriformes > Sisoridae > Pseudolaguvia > Pseudolaguvia tuberculata. Next base: position 3,998,674 of record JAOTRA010000034.1, read on the forward strand.
ACCCCAGGTCAGTGGGTGGCACGTCTCTTACAGGGATCACTTTACACTTCAGGATGATAAAGGCTTAACAACTAGATCTGGCACACAAAATGGCTGACAAAAATAACAGGCATTTACTCACAGAAGTCTGTCTGCTGCCTACTTAGAGCTTCTGAAACCTATTAAACGCTTCAGCAGACGCTATTAATGGAGGCAGCTTGGGAGGTCAAGGGTACAATCTCGATCTGGAATTGAATCAAGTTAAACCTTGAAATAGAAAAGAGTGAGAGAGAAAGAGTGAACGTGCAAGTGTGAGAAAGAGAGCAGAAATTGTTCTCTGGGGTCACCTGCACATTTGAGAATAATTTAATCAGGATTGGGAAGATGGGACTCTATCTCATAATAGCAGTAGATCTGAGCATTGATTGAGCTGCTATGATAATGCTATGATGTCAATATGTCTCAAATTGACATCTGTACATGTTCATGACAATCCTGGAATAAAGGTCAATGTTAGCATCGGTGCAAAGAACAAAATTTAATAGTGTGTGAGAGAGAGCGGACGAGAGAGTAAACAAGAGAGTAAAAGAGAGGATGTGAAATAATGAAGCAGTGAACAAGAGGGTGAACAAGAGCGAGATTTGAGTACAATCTCTGCAACTGTTGCTATCTTTCCATCTTGCCCGCTTATTCCCTAGTTCAAGGTCCCGGGGGTGTGTTGGCACCTATCCAACCCTGTATACACCCTGGACGGGTCACCAGTCCATTTCCGTGAACACATAGACAAACAACCATTCACACACACATTCACTCCTATGGACAATTTAGAATCGTCAATCCACCTAATCTGCATGTTTTTGGACTGTGTGAGGAAACTGAAATAACCGGAGGAAACCCATGCAAGCGTGGGGAGAACAATTGCATGAATTATTGCAACGAAATGCAAATATATTTAAAAAATTTTCAAAAGGTTTTTATAGTTGTTTGAGGTGGTTTTTCACTTACAAATGTATATGCCAAAGAAGATCTAATGTAGCAAAACATTAAACCCTGATAAATGGTTCTATTGAATGGTTAGCTATATGCTGATACAGATACACAGACATATGAGTGAAGCTACGTTGCCGGGACATTTATTATTTGCCCAATATTGACTAATTGTAGATCTGTAACTATTATGTTTGTTGACCAGTAACCAGTAAATCAATGTGACTAAGCATTTTTTTTCACTCTGTTATCCTTGCCTTGTTTATTCTTTTTTTTTTTTTACTAAGTTAGACGTAAGACACACCTAATTTGCATTTGTACTTATTTTATGCAAAGGACAACCTGACTTGTAACATAAAGCCTTCTTTAAGAAGAATTAGTTTTAGATTTATTTATTCTTTTCTAATATTCATTACAAATAATGTAATGGGTAGTATTTAGGAAGTAATATTAAAGCAAACACTCCAGCAAAAATGACTAATTGGAAAAGAGCACTCTGTGTCTTGATGCTTACTCATCTAGCACTTTACTCTCATCAAACTAATTCCATCATTTTGTCAAATCTATTTGCAGTTACCATTTGTTGACTTTTTCTGGGAGGAAAGTGTTAAAAAAAATTCTACAAAACTGTCAATAAACCAATAAGCATGATTTTTTTCCATGTTTCTCGATCAATTCTTAGTCCTCAGCATTTTTTTTTAATCAATGTTTCATTAAGATTCCATTTCCAATTAAGCCTAATGTCCACTGGACAAATCCCATGCAAACAGCAATGAATTAGGCGAAGGTATTACATCGGTGATTTGTTTATGGCCCACTGCTCACCTCCATGGCTACCTTTTAATGTGTGTGGATGTGGAGGTTTACATATTTTTTTTCTGGAGACTCAAATGCAAATGTTTCAGATCTAGTAAAAATTTAAGGTCCTTGCTAGGAATGTAATTCTGGTCTGCGTGTATTTTTCTGACTGAAGAAAAATAACACTTTCTAAAAAAGTCACTTGTAAAATACACATGCTGCCTCTTATACCACCTTTTCAGAATCATATCATGTGATGACAGGGATTTAATTGCTTTCTCTATGATGGCGATGCTAAACGCAGGCGTCAACTAATGAGAAACTGTCAACTGTGGTTTTTCAACTTGAAGGTGGTTGTTATGGGTAACCGACATCTAAATGACATCTATACTGGCATGTTTATTTCTGCCTTTTAATTTCAAGTGTAATTCTTAGATTTATTTACAATCCTATGGCATGTATTTCTTGCTTTAAATAGAGCACATATACTGCATAACAGTACAGAAGATAGCAAAATAAATGATCCTGTACTGTCTTCAATCTATATTGGATATTATGTTTTGAATGATTTTATATTTAACAATGAAAATAGCAAAGAATTAATTGCACCATCTAGTCAAAATATCAAAAATGCCTGTACTTAAAATAAGGTGACAAATGCTCACAGTGTGTGTGTGTGTGTGTGTGTGTGTGTGTGTGTGTGTGTGTGTGTGTGTGTGTGTGTGTAAACACTGTCAACACTGTTGTTCATTCTTCATCTACCCTACTATTTTCTGTATAGTCGTTACATTATAGTCTTGCTTAAGCAAGGTTGTTAAATCATCAAAGCACATATCCAGTCAGGTGTAGGACAATAGCCTGCTATAAAAAACAGCACTGTTGAATGTTTTCCCTACTCTGTCAAGAGTTTCTAAAAGGACCAAGGTGTAGAAAAATGTGCACAAAAATATCTTGTAAGAAATGTTCTTACACAAATGTTGTAACTTAACTTAACAAGTAACTAAATATTTACACCACACTAAACCAACCAAACAAAATTTTTATGTTTTATATTGATATCATTAATGTTATTTAGTTAAAAACAAGCAGTATTCATGTCTTAATTGCTTAGGGTGTGTTTACTGGAAACCGCACACACTCACGTTAGAGTTGTATCCCTAGACAACCAGTATGGAGTGGAAATGTTGGTGGGACAGGAGTATGAAGGCCAGAATGAGAGATATATGGTCCAGTATCATCACCAAGGAGCAATGGACTCAGTGAAATTCACTTCTAATAAAAGTTACAATAAAGGTTGTGCAAAGGCAGGTGTTAGTGGTGATCCTTGGCTGTCTTTCCAAAAATTTACCTCTTTTTTATAAAATTAGTTTAAGGCAGTTTTAGGACACCAAGCTCTTTTCTATTGCATTTCAGAAATATGGACTTAAGTAGTGCACTTTACTGCTCTTCAACAGTTATATCCATGCCGTCTTCAACAATTTTTTTGGGTTGTTGTACTTCTTTATGTTGCTTTGGACAAGCGCGTCTGATAAATGCTGTACATGTAAATGCTATTGGGGGACCATGCATGTTAAGTCGTTTCCGTCATTCGTTCATGATTGTTGTTCCCTAAAAATTATGACTATGAATAGTAAAAAAAATGTTCAAAACTCCAACTCCACAATTCATTACTACAGTGTTCATAGCATAATTCATAGCAATATTTTAGAAGTACATTTCATAATGTGTTTAAGATGCTGAGATTTTCATTGGGTGTGACGAGGATGGACAAGATTAGAAATGAGTTTATTAGAGTGACTGTGCATGTAGGATGTTTAGGAGACAAGGCTAGGTTGAGATGGTTTGGACATGTGCAGAGGAGGGACATGCAGTTTATTGGTAGAAGAATTCTGAGGATGGAGGTCCCGGGCAGGAGGAAAAGAGGAAGACCAAAGAGGAGGTTTATCGATGTGTTGAGGAAAGATATGTAGGTAGTTGGGGTGAAAGAGGCAGATGTAGCGGACAGGGTAGTGTGGAGAAGAGTGATCCGCTGTGGCGACCCCTAACGGTAACAGCCAAAAGGAGAAGAAGAAGACATTTCATAATGTGTTTCTCAGATATTGCATTGGCCTTTATTTTGATGGGGTACTGTAATACACCAGTCATTTCCAGGTCAAAATTGCAGTAACTCAGTTCATTCAGAAATCCACAAACAGACAGAAACTTGATTGTAAGGTAGGCAGAGATCAAACAACAGGTAAGCAAGTAATTCAGGCAGACAAATTGAGAAAGAGAAGTCAGAGTTGTTAACAAAGGCGTAAGGTCATAATATGGGATACAGAAACATGTACATCAGAAAATAAACTCTCACTAATGCTGAAAGAACAAACAATACTTTGCAAAGTGCTTAGCATATGACTTCCTTAAAAACCCTCAACCGGAAACAGCAAATCGTTTTTTTTTTAAATTCAGGTGAGGGCGCCTACGTATAGTGGTCTGTAGGAGCTACACTTGTTACAGGTTGTGAGAAAGCCCTACTTTAGGTTTGATGGGTCCAAGTTTAAATTAAGTGAACTCCTAATAAATATAAGCATATGTAAATACAGATGGTTGTATATGCAAATTGTCTGTAAGCAGATGGTTTGCAGTAAATTAATGTATTTATGTTTACTGACTTTCTCCTGGTCATGGTTATACTGAATCCAGTGCATATTCTCTGAAAGCATGGCTAATGGTCAGTATATCACAGGGTGTAAGGAATGTATGAATCTTTCCACATTTATCATAAAATACACTGTCTTTATGTAGCACAGGGAATGTATGCACAGGGAATGCTCGAACAGTGTTTTTGTGTAGAATATAGAGACGTCCTATACAATTGCCTATTTTAAACCTTGTAAGACAATTTGGTGAGACACACTTAGTATTTTTCTATCCCCCTCTGTTAGAAAACCTATAAATTAGAAAAAAAAAAAAAAGGAAAAAAGTTTTTAACCCTGCAATACTAATCAGCTGCCACTACATTATAATTGCCTGGTATTATTGACTGTTTGTTAACATGTTATTAAAAAACTGAATGAAAGCACACCTCTAGCAATAGTCTGAATATAATGTACAGAATAAACCAAAAAATATCTACAAATGCCTGTTTTATTGAAAAAGCATTGGCTGTCTCCAGCTTTAAAACTTCATGGAAAAATCTGTTTTTTTTTCAGACTGACAGCTACTTTGGCAACTGCTTGTAGGCCAAAACAAACTGTCCAACACTCTCTTTGTGACCTAGCAGATGCCAAGAGTAGGTGGTACATCACTACACTGGACGAGCTGCTATGTTCTGGCAAGCAAAATAATGGGTGAAATATTGAGAACAAATTCAACCCAAACTGCAAACGAGTAAAGTGGAAATTGTTGTTGTTTCTCAGAATTATTTATCACTATATTTATATAAGACAGCTTGCAAGAGAATGTTCCAGACAGTGTCACAAAAACATAACCAGAGAATGGCATGCCAGACTAAGTAAACAGTCTAGGCATACTGTATGATTATGCATATTTATATTTGTTTGTATCCATATTCCATCCATGCTTTCAGTTTGCGCATCCTTTGCATCCTTTCACTTTGGTGTAGAAAATCTGGGTCCTTTGATTCACTCCCCATTTGCTCTTTCTCTTCCTCATATTCATCTGACTCATGTGATTATCACATTCATTCTTTGTTATCTTAAACTCAAAGGCACCCAGAGTCATGTTCCTGGTAAGCCTTTAACCTATGGCATGAAGCTGTGCTTAAAATCTTTTTAGAGCGGACATGCTGTATGATAATAAGGATAATACCATACCATGCCCTATTCGTTTAACTTAACATTTAAATTTAAGCTAAGGGCAAACTCTGGAGGGCAAGTTCTGCCTTTTGCTGAATTTATACTAAGAGGGACTAAATATTGTGATTTGGCATACTCAGCCACAAAATAGATAAATAATTTGAATCTGTAATTGTACAATGCAAATACTTCTGTCCTGTAAATCTGAGCACACTTTGTGTTTTGCTCTCCCTTCACATGCTACTTTTTCTGCCAGATTTCTGCCTGAACAAGTAAGCAAGAGGCATAAATAGCATCACTCTTCCAAACACATCTCTTACAATAGTTTGTAGTGACAGTAATGTGTAGTGAAAGTAATGAAGAGCAGACTTTCACTTAATAGCTGCTCACACATCTTAACACAGCCAAGTCTTCCAAAGTATATTGAAAATAGTGAAACTTTCACTCAAACATTTCCTAAATTCAGTTGCTGGTCCTTAATTTCAAATATCAATCATTTTTAGTATGTTGTTAGGGTTACCCTAACCCTGTTATCCTATCTGCTATTTGAGATGCAAACATAGTAAAATTAAAGCCACTTTGGGAATTTTACAGATTTTATGGAGAAAATGAAGGGTATAACTCATCAACACCCATAAAATGTTCTGTGGTGAAAAATTCAAGGTCTGCACTAATTTTAGATATTTAGATTTTCCAAAGCATACCAAAAACTAGTATTTTCAGTACATAATCACTCACTTAGTGGTGAAAAAACATTTAGGACATGCACAGCTACAGCATTTGGAAATATTCACCATTAGAGACACCTTGGATGTGTATTAATAATTAGAATTCAAAAAGATGATATGAAATAATATTTATTGTGTTTGATGCTTTCCTTACCTGGCTGGCTTGCAACTTAGTGACACAAATTAAATCAGAAAAAAACACAGATCTTAATAGGATCACATTCTCATACAATCACATGAGAATTAATTGTCAAGGAAAATCTCTCTCTGTATAGTGAATATTTTATTCTGCAATTCTTATTTAAAAATATTATCCACAATATATTCCAAAGTATTGGGACCATTGATCATCACATACAGATGTTTTTTTTAACATTCTATTAGAGATTTTTTTATGTTTAATAACCTCTGGGTTGCTCTCTACTAATTTTGGAGTGTGCCTGTGGGGTGATGTGTATATAATAGTTGGTTTATAATTAGTTTAGGCATTAATGTTAAGTGATGAAGTCTGGAAGCAGACATTGTTTTACTACACTGATAAATCGCAATGGTGTCTAATTACAATTTCCTGACTATATCGGATTACTTGACAACTTGCTTACATCATTGTAACCCATATCTGATATCTGCATTTACACTATAAAGGGCAAAACTACTCAAGGAACACTGGAGCTAACAGTAAAAACTTCATAATAATCAATGGAGGCAAAGAACCAAAAATATGAAATGATAAATCAGTATTTTGCTTATAAGTTTAGCAGAAACTGGATAAATTTAGCATAGATTGTTAAAATTTTTTAGCATATTTAAAAAATTAGTTATTAATAAATTCTTCTTCTTCTTTTTCTTCTCCTTTCGGCTGCTCCCGTTAAGGGTTTTCCACACTACCCAGTCCTCTACCTCTATCCTAACTATCTGCATGTCTTCCCTCACCACATCCATAAACCTCCTCTTTTGTCTTCCTCTTTTCCCCCTGCCCTCCTTCACCCTCAGCATTGTTCTACCAATATACTGCATGTTTCTCCTCTGCACATCTCCAAACCATCTCAACCTAACCCCCCTCACCTTGTCTCCAAAACATCCTACATCCCTCTAATAAACTCATTTCTAATCCTGTCCATCGTCGTCCCTCTCAATGAAAATCTCATCACATCTTCAACTCTGCCACCTCCAGCTCCTCCTTTTGTCTTTTTATCAACGCCGCTGTCTCTAAACCGTACAACATTGCAGGTCTCACTACAGTCCTATAAACTTTCCCTTTCACTCTTGCAGAGACTCGTCAATCCACATATTTGATGTGGCACCTTTTACACTGGATGCCCTTCCTACCACAACCTACCCCATTTATCCGGGCTTAGGACCGACACTAAGATTGCACTGGCTTGTGCAACCCTAATGGCTGGGTTAGTTATTAATAAATTACTAATAATTAAAAATAAACAATTCCAAAAAAGTCCAAAAATGAATGTTTAACAATGTTAACCATGTTTTTTAATTCATAATATTATATGAATTACAATATGTATCAAATGTTTAGTGAGCTACAAACTTACACATTTGGTACATTAGCTTTAAAATGAAACAAATTATTTTGGAAAGTAAAGTGGACTTTGCAGGATGATCTTTTTTTTTTCATTTGAAGGCCACTTCAAGTAAAAACATGACAAAAACATTTTTGAAAATATAAGCCATCACAAATGTATCTGATCAAGATAAGCACATAGTAATACTGAACAAGGCTGTAGGTTACATTTAATCACACACGGTGCAAAAAGACCAGACTGCATTTTATATCACAGCAAAACATTTGCCATATGGATTGCAAGAAATCTAATCAGCCACAATCAGACTTTCCTGATACTGTAAAAAAGGACTGTAAAAAAGGACAGACTGTTTTTGAAGTCTGAAATTATTTTGTCAAACATGGTCGCCGGCTTTCTTCAAGTCAATTGAACATCTCTTTTCTACTTTGAAAAATGGTTCAAGGAAAATTTTTATTGTATAGTGTTTTTTTTTTTCCTGCACTACATTCTTTCGATTACTATCCATCTTCATCTCTAGTTCCAAGAAGGAAAACATACAAAAAATACAGTGTGTAATCATAATAAACCCATTTCCGGGTGAAACAAAACCAGGATGAATACGATCAATCAGTTAGCACAGTGCTCTCTGTGTGATGGAGTCGATCATTTTGTATTTAAAGACAGCACATAGAGAGGCATATTCAAGATGCTATAACAAATACAAATTTCCTCATTGATGTCTATGAATCACTGCCCACCTTTCTAGACCATACATTCACACATTCACACACACTCATGCAAACAACTTATTGAAAATAGCCACTGAAATTTGTCTTAGATGACTGCTATTAACATGCCAAAAAAACAGATGTTAATGGTTGGTTTGCTGGCTGTGGGATTTTCTATCATGTTATTACCACAGTCCAGATGTCAGAGGCAAAGAATGCTCCTATAGCTCACCTCTCTCTCTCTCTCTCTCTCTCTCTCTCTCTCTCTCTCTCTCTCTCTCTCTCTCTCTCTCTCTTCCCGCTCTCTTAGTTTTACATGATGTAAGTTTAGGCTGTGATGTCCACTGTTATAGCCTGCCATTTTGCCTGCTACAACATTGCTATAAGAGAACTGTATCAGCAATTTACTTTGTCTCCAATGAGAAGATCTTTTTAATCCTACTCCATTGCTATAGTATATATAAGCTTATATGTACTAAACTGTACTTATCACATTTTAAATGTTTAACCTCAGTCTGGTTGCATATAAACCCAATTGATTCAATAGCATTAAGAAAATCTCCCCCACTTATTCCCTAATTCGGGGTCACAGGGGTCTGCCGCACCTATCCCAGCCCACATAGGACGACAGGTGGGGGTACAGGTCGCCAGTCCATCTTAGGGCAACATATAGACAAACAACCATTTACTCCTATGAACAATTTACAAGCACCAAATCTGCATTTTGGACTGTGGGAGGAAACCGGAGCACCCGGAGGAAACCCACACAAGAGCGGGGAGAACATGCAAACTCCACACAGAAAGATCCCGGCCCGGGATCCGGACCCTGGACCTTCTTGTTGTGAGGCAACCATGCTAACCGCTACACCACTGCGCCGCCATACAATACAATCATTGTTTTTCAAATTTTTAAAAGTAGCAACATTTGTTACTTTTTATTACAGTATGTTTTAACCAATACAATGTTATAATGATGATGTTTCATACATGAAACTCACCCACAAAATTCCCCAACCCAACTGATGTTACAATTCTATTCAGTCTATTACTGGTTATTTTAAGTTATAGCTTGTATCTCTATATATTTGTTGACAATTCATTTAAGGAGAGTATTCAATTCCAGTTTCATTTTTTGCTTTTTAATATTTTTTATGTATTTTTTAATATACAGCAATACTGTAATCTCAGCAACATTTTTGATGTTTGATAAAAGATTCATCCATGCCCAAGCTCTGTGATTTAGAAAAGGTTCAGTTGTTCACAGCCATGGCTGGCAGCACTTTTGGAATCCCTGGGCTGGGTAGAACTGAATCAGTTGGTTGATAACAGAGAGTAGAATAAGATTAGGCTTTACATTAGTGACTTCAGAGTGATGCTTCTACCCACAGCTCTGGCAATTGCCTCTGGCAATATAGTCTTGGCCTTGCCACACACACACATGGATTCATACTTCCTGTGCAATAGCATCATAACATTTTAGAAGCATTCAATACGGTTCCAGGCCTGAAGCAAAAGCTTCTGAGCTGTTTTATTTTTTTTATACTTGAACTTAGAACAAAATGATATTCAGGTCTTAAGTAAACACTGGAGATGCAGATCTATATCTTTTGAGGCTAAAATCAAACAAATCAAACATTCATTCTTTCTTTGATCCCTACACGTGTATAAACATATGCGCTCATTAGTGCAACATGTAATTTCAGTTGTTAAAATAAGCATTTACAAATATGAGGCTTACATTTTGCACTCTATGCACTGCATAAATAAGAATGCACAGAATTTTGATATCTAACTAATGGAAAGGAGAGGAAGCGGTAGTGAATACAATGCAAACTGCACTCCTATAATCGCATGCTATGGCAGATGGCACAGGGTAACCTGTGGCCCTAACAGATTGCTATCACACCTCACCCTCCCAGTTCTGTTTCTGTTTTATCCTAGTGAGAGAGCATGTGTGAGATAGCGAAAACAGAGAAGTTTTACTCGCATAAGAAAGAACATTAGGACAGTTTATCAAATGCGCACAGGATTTCAAAAAGAAAGGTTAAAACATTCGGTTTTATCAAAGCCATATAAGCAAAACGTTTGAACAATTTATTTGTGACAAAGCAGACAAATAAAAATAGCTTTCTGTTACAAAACTGCTAATTATGAGTGTAGTTTGATAGATTGTCATTTATAATTCAGCAGCTGGAGGAAGGGAGTGTCTGTAATTAACAGCTTTGTAGTATAACCTTGCAGCATAGACTGTTTTTGGGGTGAAGTGACACCACTGGCCTTTCAGCTAGTTTTGGCCAAGTTTGAACAATGACAAAGCTATTCCTGCGCAAAATGTGATATGGTTTAGCACAACTCCAAGTCCAAAATTGAAATAAAGATAGTGAAAGTGAAAGTTGGGCAATGGTTCCAAACTGGTCTAGCATGACAAGGCTTAAAAACTAGTCTAGCATGACAATGCGTCTATGCACAAAGACACTGAAATAAAGCAACATTTTTTTCCATCATCTGATATAGGAAACTTTGATATTTTGCACAGATCACTGACCTTAACTCAACTGTGACATCTTCTGAAACACTCCTCCTCTCTTAACATTAGAGCCTGATCTCACTAATACAATTGTGGCTGAATGGGAAAATCCCCACAGCTATACTGTATCTAATGGAAAGTTTTTCTTGAACGGTGGAAGTTTTTAGAAGAGTAAGCGTGTGAAATAATCTCAAATATTGTGTTTAAAACAAACAGGGATGTGATGTTTAGATAATAATATTAATATTAATATAGCAGCATAAACAAAAAATGCTCAGCTACACCATTTAAAAGTTCCACTAAAAAGCAAGGTGCCAAATCATTCATGGCCTTATATGTAAGCATATTTTAGCAACAGAACTACTCAAAAATTTGCACTCGAGATTTTAAATAAAATTCTAAAGCTGAAAATGTTCTATTGTAATGTATTGTGCTTTTATCAAACAACATTGACACAAAGAAATGGTGTATATTCCAGATATATACATTTATTCAATAAATAAAAAAGACATTTTATAAGTATCAATAATAAATAGACCAGTGCAGGCAATGAATAATTACAAAGATTTTTAACACGAATTGAAGCAGATATAAAAAAGAACCATCATATAATTAATATTAGATAGTGAAATCACCAGCTTTCCATATTTCCATAATTCTTTTGTATACAAAGAAATTAAATCATTCATTCATTCGTTCGTTCGTTCGTTCGTTCGTTCATTCGTTCGTTCGTTCGTTCATTCATTCATTCATTCGTTCAATCATTCATCTTCTTACCTGCTTATTCCATAATTGGGGGTTGTGGGAGTCTATACCTGTGTGTGTGTGTGTGTGTGTGTGTGTGTGTGTGTGTGTGTGTGTGTGTGTGTGTGTGTGTGTGTGTGTGT
>JAOTRA010000034.1:4059601-4072649 GCA_026260255.1 Pseudolaguvia tuberculata
TGAAAAAGTCAAATGTTTTACCTGTTTTGTCAAAATCATTAATACATTACAAAAATGAGCATAGAAAATATAGAAGAACTACAGATTCCCTGTGACGTTGTATAGCTAGAAAAATAAAATATTGCATTTCGTATTGCGTTTTAATATTATAATAATCATCATAGTTAAAACAATACTACTGTCAATTTTACAATTGAAAGCATTGTAAAAAAGTAAAAATTGTATAAGATACATTTCTTTAACAAACATATGGAAGGTAAACTAATTGATGTGCATTATCTTATATAACTATGCATGATTGTAAGCAAAATCAAGTATAAAGTGCAATAAAAAGGGGAAAACAACTCATTGAAAAAAAATGGCTCAAGTATGGAGAAAAAGAATCTTGAGGATGACATTTTTATTTCATGAGACCTGATAGGTAATTAATGTTTAGACATCCTTAAAAAAAACCTTCCACTTCTACTAAATAATACTTTTGGATTCATTTAATTTGGCATCCAGAGACATACTGCCAGGCAACCAAATGTCACATCATTACAAAAATACCATCCCATCAGCTAAATTGGAGAAAAGTCTTGGATATTCCACAAATTAAAAAAAAAGATTTCTCCTTGAGATATTGCGTATGTGTCATCATTAATCAACATTTATCGTTCTCCATCTGTTAATTTACTTGTATATCTTGAGCACTTGAAATAAAATGTACTGCACTAGCAGCAATTAGTCTCTACATGTCTTCTGGGTCTTATTTGACGACAGTTTCTCAATAACTCAGACATATACATCCCAATTGTTTAAGTTTTACAATGACACAGTCCAGCTGTATAGTTTCACCAACTGCCCTACACATTAGTTTCTTGAAAATGTGTTATAGACCAAAAATGGGAAAAGTAGAAGGATAATTAAAGGAGACAGACGACATAAGCAAAGATAAGTTTTATGTGAGCAGATTGAATGTAGAAAAAGTTGAATGCAGAGATGAATATGAAATTTTAATAAAACTTTATGTATGTAACTTATTTTAATTGGATTACTGTTCCTAGGTATGGTGGTCCAAAGGTGAACAACACAACAATGTTAAATGTTAAAAAAAGCTAACACAAGTTTACAATCAAATCAAAGTCAAATTAAAAATTGTTATTTCAACAATATATGACAAAGCAGTATACAGTGAAATGAGACAACTTTTCTCCGGGACATTGGTGCTACATAGAAACAGTTAGTGCAGTACAATACAGAGACAACAACACAAAGACAAAGGCATCGACTAATCATCATGAGCAGTTACTGAGAACCGGAATAGTGCAAAAACAACCTGAATAATGCAATAATTACGAAACACGACAAAAATGAAGACAAAACCGAATCATGCAAAAAGTAAATTAAAAAATGAGCACAAGTTAAAAACAGAATGAAATAAATTCACAACACAATGGAAATGCTCCAGACTAATAGTGGCTGCTGGTCCGCAGAAACTGACAATTGTGTACAAGTGTTTAAATGGGGGGCGGCGCGGTGGTGTAGTGGATAGCACACAACAAGAAGGTCCTGGGTTTGAATCCTGTGCGGAGTTTACATGTTCTCCCTGCGCTTGCATGGGTTTCCTCCGGGTTCTTCGGTTTCCTCCCACAGTCCAAAAACATGCAGATTAGGTCGATTGGTAAATCTAAATTGTCCAAAGGAGTGAATGTGTGTGAATGCTTGTTTGTCTATGTGCTGCTCTGAGATGGAGTGGCAACCCGTCCAGGGTGTACCCCCGACTCTCGCACTATGTGTGCTGGGATAGGCGCAGCAGACCCCGGTGACCCTGAATTCGGGAATAAGCGCGTAAGAAGAGGAATGAATGAATGAATGAATGAATGAATGAATGTTTAAATAGAAATTCTGGGTAATTTAAGTAAAGAGACATAAAACCCAGTTGATTTGATTCAGGGACTGATAGAATTTTGACCCCCAAATGTTTGATAGTGTCCTGTCCAGGAATGCTGTTATCAATTTTGAGCATAATTAAAGAATATGATGTTGGGACCCCAAAACTACCTATTCCTCGCTGTTACTATTAAGAGAGCATGGGCACTTAATATACTTGGCCTATTGTCTTATTCTATCATACACCCCACCCCGGCCCCTTGTGTCTCAATTGATGATTGTACCAACATAGTTTGTTTATTTAACAACATAATATGATTAAAAATATATTGATAAAAGAATGCAGTTTTTCATTTGGCTTGCGCCATACTTTTGTATGACCTGCTTATATGAGGATGTGTGCATTGGGAAACATAGATCTTCTTCTTCTCCTTTCGGCTGCTCCCGTTAGGGGTCGCCACAACGGCTCATTCTTCTCCACACTACCCTGTCCTCTACATCTGCCTCTTTCACCCCAACTACCTGCATATCTCCCCTCACCACATCCATAAACCTCCTCTTTGGTCTTCCTTTTTTCCTCCTGCCCGGCACCTCCATCCTCAGCATTCTCCTACCAATATACTTCATGTCCCTCCTCTGCACATGTCCAAACCATCTCAACCTAGCCTCCCTCACCTTGTCTCCAAAATATCCTACATGCGCCGTCCTCTAATAAACCCATTTCTAATCCTGTCCATCCTTGTCACCCCCAATTAAAATCTCAGCATCTTCAACTCTGCCACTTCCAGCTCCACCTCCTGTCCTTTTGACAACGCCACTGTCTCTAAACTGTACAACATCGCTGGCCTCACTATAGTCCTATAAACTTTCCCTTTCACTCTTACCGAAACTCGTCTATCACAAATCATTGAGAAACATATGATAGCCACAATTAAATTGTGAATTTTGATTCAGGTTTATTACATGTACGTAGTTGTAATCAAAAGCCAGACATTAGCAAATAATTATTTACTCTGCATGTAGAACAGTCAATGAGTTTATGTACTGATTAAAGATGTAACGGATGACGGCCTTTGTGAAATGGACAGATGGATGGGTGTACGCTGTAGTGCGGTGTCGCAAGAGTTGAGAGCCCTATGCCAGCACTGCTCTCGGAAGCAGAGGCGAAATATGGGCTGTTTTATCGCTTTCCTATTGCACAGATGGGATCTTTTAATTTTCACTGTATGAAGTAGCAGTGATTCTCCGTATGTCATTTTCTGTAGGATTTTTTTTTCTTTTCCTATGTGTCTGCATCTGTTCTTTATCTCTATTTGTTTCTACATATAAGTGTGTATCAGAATAAGGTTGTGTGCAGCTCCTTGCTAATCACCATTTAATGGGTTTGCTCAAAGCTGTTTAACACAGGGATCTTCTTCCAATACCTAAACAAAAGATCTGCAGGATAAGCTAAATATTGGTGTGAATTATCCTATATGGTTGAACTTGAAAATGGGAATTTAGTCTTTCATTCAGACATTCATTCATTCTATACCCACTTCTTCTATACCCACTTATTATCTTATTTGCATTCACAATATGGGTTCTAAAGGGATGAAAGGCAGAAGGGGTACACGCTAGACAGATTGCCATACCACCACAAGTATGACACACACACACACACACACACACACACACACACTGCTATGGCAAATTTACCAGTTTTTTTTTGCTGTTAGACAACAGTGCTCACCATTAAGAATCCGTGCTGGTCACTCATGTGAACTTCAATATAAAATTTTTGCCCCCTTATTGACGTTATGAAAAGTGAGTTAATTCAGATTATTATAGTTTTAAGCAAGTACAAGTACAGTCACATTGCATTTATCAGTAAACTTTCAAACTGTATTTTTTTAATACTTGCTACCTGGTTTAATTCAAGGGTGATATTTATGACGATGACAATGACAACCATGATGAAGATGATCATGGTGAAGTAGATGATGATGATGATGATATTAATGATAGTGAATATGAAAAGGTAATGATGATATTGATGATGTGTATAGTGATAAGGTGTCTGGGACGCAGTGGCTTAATGTTTATGGTGTTGGACTGACACCTGAAAGATCGGGGTTTGTTTCCCTTCACTGCCAATTCCCCACGGTGGGCCCCCGAGTAAGGTAGAATCTATTTTTGCAGTAAATAGCATTTCTGAATGAATGTATTCTACATATGCCATGTTTTCGAAAATCTGAAGTCAATTTTTAAGAACACTGAGCTCCTAGTCAAAAGAGTACCTGATTAGTTTTGGCTGCTTTAAAGTTCATGTCCAATTACAGATCCCAAGGGAAGTCGAAGGTTGGTTCTGATCAGATGTTTCTATTTTTTTATTATTTGTAATTGGAAAACCAAATGAAATAGATAAGGTCATATGCATGATAATAATGGTGATAATGATTGTAATTAATTTAAATGATCAAATTAGAGGGTCGTGTGGTGGCGAAGTGGATAGCACAATCGCCTCACAACAAGAAGGTCCCGGGTTCGAAACCCGGGCTGGGATCTTTCTGTGCGGAGTTTGCATGTTCTCCCTGCGCTTGTGTGGGTTTCCTCTGGGTGCTCTGGTTTCTTCCAACAGTCCAAAAACATGCAGATTAGGTCTATTGGTGATTCTAAATTGTTCATAGGAGTGAATGTGTGTGTAATTGGTTGTTTGTCTATGTGTTTCCCTGAGATGGACTGGCAACCTGTCCAGGGTGTACCCCCGCCTAAGATAGGCGCAGCAGACCCCTGTGATACCGGATTCGGGAATAAGTGGGTAAGAAGATGAATGAATTATCAAATTAGATCAAACATAGACAGAACCAAAACACTGATGACCATGAACATGAGTTTGTGATTATTCATTCATTCATTCATTCATTCATTCATTCATTCATTCATTCATCTTCTTGCCCGTTATTCCCTTATTTGGGGTCATAGGGGTCTGTTGGCGCCGCTCCCAGAGAGGCCCCTTGTGATTATTGTTGTGTAAAGTCTTAAGGCAATTGAAGTTTACATTTTAAAAAATAGAGGAGAGAGTACATGTGAGGGGGGGAGTGTTTCTTTGATTGGAAGGTTTTTGATTCACATAGTTACAGTTACAGTTTGGCATTTGGCAGACGTTCTTATCCAGAGCGACTTACATTTAAGGTCTTTTTTTTTTTTACAACTGAAAAATTGTCGAATAAGGGCCTTGCTCAAGGGCCCACAGTGGTTGCTTGTTGGAGGTGGGACTAGGCTACCACTTCCAGGATTGTAAATTCTTTTTACTGTAATCTTTGACCCTTCGATGTTCTTTTGTGTCCTTTTCAATTTTCAATTTTAGGCCCAATAAAAGAAAGTAAAGTTGGATTCACCTACCACACTCATTCCACACTGTTGCTATTAATGATATAGTTCTCAAGCCCCCAAAAATGTTTGGTACTAACTCAACCATAATCCCACAACCCAGTCCCTAAAGTGGCCTGTTACTTTCTTAATTATAATTTGCTTAATTTTTTTAAACAAATGGAAAAACACAGTATGATTAAATAAAAGAATATAGTTTTTCAGTTGGCTTTTGTCGCTTGCTTTAATGTTTTGTCCGAATTGATGATATGAGGATGTGTCCATAAGGAAATATGGATAGCCACAATTAACTACCATTTTTCCTTTAATCAGATCTGTCTGTAATGTGATCTACTCTCTGCTGCAGGAAACAGGCTTAATTAAGTGGAATCCCCTTTTCATGACATTGTTCATAAGTGTATTAGCCACAAAGGCCTCCGCCAGGCAACATTTGTTTTGGTTATCTTATTTGTGTCTCTTCTGCACATTGTGTACAATGATTTAGCTTTGTGTTTATGCAAGTTAGTTGGTGAAAAAGCACATGATGAGATTTTAATAAAATCTTATTTCTGGCTCTCGTTTTTGTCTGTGTAACTGTGCTAAATGTGGAATGTGGAGTTGCACTCTGTATAATCATGTATGTGACAACAATTGAATCCCTTTCCTTTATATAAAAAGTGTGCAAGATTTGATTTGGACTGCAGTTTCAATGGCACCAATCGACTCTCAATAATAAGTTGTTGCTTTTTAGTTTTCATAATATTAGCATAGGGTGGCGCAGTGGATCAGACGGTCGCCTCACAACAAGACTGTCCCGGGTTCGATTCCCGGGTTAGGGATCTTTGTGTTGATTTACATGTTCTCCCCGCGCTCGCATGGTTTTCTTCCATGTACTCCGGTTTCCTACCACAGTCCGAAAACAATGGTTGAATGGTGATTCTAAATTGTCCATAGGAGTGAGTGAGTGTGTGAATGGTTGTTTGCCTATGTGTTGCCCTGAGATGGATTGTGTACATCCGGCCTTGTGCACAATGTGTGCTGGGATAGGTGCCAGAAGATCCCGGTGACCCTGAATTAGGGAATAAACGGGCAAGAAGATAAATGAATGAATATTAGCATACTGGCTATTTGTTAATATTCATAAAGAATATTAATACTAATGTGTTATTCTTTATTCCCATTATTTTAGATCTAGTAAAATTTTTTTACAGTTGTTTTATTTGGTTCATGGTGACTTTATATGAGTGTATGTGCATGTAAATGTGAGTTGTAGAAGCCTGCAGTTTTTATAGCCCTGTTAAAGTTAAGTGAGATTTACTTCCTCCATAATGAGAAGCTGGAAGCTGATGGCAGGGAGAAGGCAGAAAGGCTGACACTACCCCATCCTCCTACTCTCATTACAGCCATATGCTATAAATATCACCCCTTGGACAGTGAGTCCATCTTCACGTACCATGACTATTGGAGTTAGATTAGACCGGCAGTATCATTTGCATTTCTTAATATAGAAATTCTTTTCCACTTAATTGTCACTATCATTATGTATAAATATAATTTTTAGAAATATGTTTATAATATATTAGGTGACACAGTGTTAGAAAAACAAATAGTTACTTTTCATTCATTCATTCATTCATTCATTCATCTTCTTACCCACTTATTCCCTAATTTAGGGTAATGGGGAATTGCTGGAGCCTATCCTCGTGCACATAGGGCTAGCGGAAGCTGTACACCCTGGACAGGTAGCCAGTCCACCACAGGGCACGCATATAACCACTCACACACATTCAATCCTATTTAGAATCACAAATCAACCTAATGTACATGTATTTTGGACTGTGGGAGGAAACCGAAGTACCCGCAGGAAACCCAAGCAAGCGTGGGGAGAACACGCAAACTCCACACAGGAAGATTCTCGACCCAAGAATTGAACCCGGGACCTTCTTCTTTTGAGGCAACCGTGCTATGTAATTTTTAGATTAATAAAATATAATAAATTATATTATTTTTATACATCTTCTTGTGCAATGAAGGAAGCAGACAGACAATGAAGTGCAATAGGCTGGCATGTAAACCTTCAGGGTAGATGCGCGAGTCCTATCACAAATCCTTCCTGTAGGAACTACACATAACAGAAAAGTGTTGTGAAGAATTACAAATTACTTTCAAATTTGCCAATGCTGTGTGACATTCTTTTCAACATTTAAAATTCAGTACATTCTGCTGAAGAAAAACAGCTACAGTACATACATTTGATAAAGTTTGCTATCATTTGGTAAACAGTTTATACTGGGATGTGGTAGCTTATAGTTCAAGAGTTTGAACTGATTATTCAGATTGTGAGATTAAAGAATGTAACCTCGATTCCTTGCATTACCAATATGTCCCAGATGGTCCCTTAACCGCTTAAATGTTGAGAAACTATAAATGTGATAAATATGAATGCACTTCTGATAAGTAAACATTTGACAGACAACCTTATGTATAATGATTTATATTTATCTCATTTATAAATATAGCACTGAGCAGTTGAAAGTTTAGAGCTTGCCTAATTCTCCAACAAAGACAGCTCTGTGTTCAGAATCTCACAATCTCTGCATTGTTAAAGGTGAAAAAATACCTACTTATATAATGTATAGAGAAAATACAGCGTGTGCATTACATTATATATTAAGATATGTAATGTCTTGATAGATCTGATTCTTATTCCCAATCTTGAACATCACCTGGCAACACTTAAAAGACAGGAAATGACAAAGACCTCTTTTGCTGTACCTTTTCATTTTCTCTCCTCTTCAGATAAGAGTCGTGTTTATGGCAGACTGCATCTGTCATATGAGCCCTCTGGCAGAGAGCATGTGTGAGGGGGTCAAAAATATAAACTGCTTCACAGCCATAAAAAAAGATCTAAAGTTTTATTTTCCTCCTTTCTCATCTTCCCTTAATCATTGCATCATCAAACATATTAGCAAGAATTTGACTAAATTATATCTTGCCTTCTGGCACTTTTTACAGTTGTGGTCTATATATTCCTCTGACTTTTTCAGGATGGAAACCCCCATCCTACCAATGAGTATTAGTAATATGTTTATGCACTTTTCTGCTGCCTTATGAGAAACAAGCAATCTTCTGTTTTTTTTCAGTTACTTTTTCTTCACTCTTCTCTTTCTTTGCCTATTCCAGATAAATAAACTATTTTATAAAGGACAGATTGCAGGAGCATTGTGTCATAGACTCATTTCACATGTCAATCCGCCATGACAATAAAAATCAAGGGAAAGAACACAAGACCAGCTACCAGATAAAATCGGGGAAATATGTAAAAGAGGTAAGTGACTCTATCTAAGTAAAGTAACATATTCTTTTTCTCTGTCTCCCTCTCTCTCACTCTACTTTCTCTAGTGTACAGACACACATGACACATCCAAACGCAGTAAGCTGAAAAGACTATAATTCTGCTTGCAATTGTATGATGGTTCATTAATCAGTTCTTTGGAATCTATTCCAACAATACATTGTGTGAACCAGTAAAAAAAAGACAACAAAGGTTACTGTTGGTTTTCTGGGTTTAGCCAATACCACCTGACTATAGAGCTCACATCACTGTGACATTTTCCTGCTCAGGCTGCTTCATTATCCCAGTAGACACAAAACCTTTAATTGGAGAGAAGTAGTCTTTGTGCTAGAAAGTATGTATTGAAACATAAATAAGACTAAAACTATAATATATCATTAGTAATAAAGATGCAATTCAGTAGCATTTTTTGCGGAAAATGTTTTGGAAGGATTGTTGTATTGTTTAATTTAAAACTGAATCATGAATGCCTGAAACATAACATGAACAGGAAACAAACATGAAGCAAGTAACAATCATTGTGACAAGTTTATTTTATTGTGTCAAAAATAATTGTTAATTTGTACTTTAGAAATTTGGTCTATGAAGGTCATAGATGCTTGTACCATTGGAGGATTGATTTCTGCCTCTGGCCTTTTTGTTTGTGAGGTTTGCTTGTTGAAATCCCAAGGTCAAAAACTAGCATTTCTAGGCTATTGTCATCCATAAATTGTCACTGCATTGTTTGAATCAGTGTGTGAGTTTGTAATTGTGCTCTGCATTGTGTCACCTTGGGTTAAGACATATTGGACTGGCTCCCGGCTTTCATTGACCTAATGTAGGATTGGTACTACAATAAATGGTGTGGCAGAGTGACAAAACCTTAGCCTACAAATTATGTAAAATTCTCTTAAAAGAACTGGATTTCAAATGACAACTAATTTTACTGCAATAAATGTAAAAAATAAATACTGGGAATTGTGAAAAATGTGAAAAAAAAACCTACTTTGCATAGTAAAAACTCAGATAGAATTCTAGATAAAGTTTGGCTTCTATGGCAGATTTAAGTACACTGTGTTTTATGAATGCAACAATTCATGGCCACATGACATCAAGCTTTTAATACAGAATGCCATTTTAGATCCTGGCCAGAAGAATAAATTTTTTAAAACTAAATGGGTGAGCACGTTTTGCATTTTCATCGAAAGGGATAGAACTTCATAAGCAATGCTCAATCATCTAAATGGTGGAGAAAATAAAGTATTTGTCCACATTTCCATCTTCAGGCGGTAATTTGTTTATTTAAGTACCAGCCACCACTAAATCCCCCTTCAGTGAGACGAACTTGGAACCTTCTTGCTGTGAGGAAACACTGCTAAACACTAAACCAACGTGCTCAATGAAATAAAGTATTCTCTATACAGATATTTATTTTAATATCTTTTAATTAATTGTAACAGTAGTATTATTGTAAAAAAGGAAATGAAAATATTTATCTTGATGGTGGTAAAATAACTACCCTTTCTATTTTACCTCACCATGAATATTTTATAGACGCTATACTTGAGTGCTCAGATATTTGGTTTCCAGATATACTTGTATATAAATAGAAATTACATTTGCATATGATAAATAACATACATCTATATGTCTATAACACTTCTCTTCTTCTTCTTCTTCTTCTTCTTCTTCTTCTTCTTCTTCATTCGGCTGCTCCTGTTAGGGGTCGCCACAGCGGATCATTATTCTCCACACTACCCTGTCTACCCACACTACCCTGCATTTCTTCCTTCAACACATCCATAAACTTCCTCTTTGGTCTTAGGGTCGAACTTGTCATACAGCTCCTCATATGCCTTTTTCCTAGCTTTTACCACCTTCCCCTTAACCTGCTGCCTCATCTGGGCTTGGGACTGGCACTAAAAATGCAGTGCCTTGTGCAACCCTAATGGCTGGGTTGTATATGTCTACAACACTCCTGGTACTTCTGAAAATCTAACTAACCTACAATTATCAGTGATATTGTTGTGGCCGTAACCTAAGTTTTGATACACTGATTCCCGTGTGCAGCGCGGTAGTGAAGTGATTAGCGCGGTCGCCTCACAACATTAAGGTCCTGTGTTCGATTTCCGGGCTGGGGACCTTTCTGTGCGGAGTTTGCATGTTCTCCCCGCGCTTGCATGGGTTCCCTCCGATTTCTGATTAGAGTGTACCCCCGCCTCTCTCCCAATATGAGCAAGGATAGGCACCAGCAGACCCAGTGTCCCCAAATTAGGGAATAAGCAGGTAAGTGAATGAATGAATGAATGACTCCTGTGTATGATGATTACTTTAAATTCTTTTTAAAATAGTTTTTATCATCATCATTATTTGTTTTTAATTAATTTATTTTTAATTTACACAATTCAGAATGTGTACAGCAAACATGGGGGGAAAAACATAGTTGGCAGTTAAAAATCAACCTGTTTTTACCCCTCAGTAAAAGGTTAAGTAAAAAAAGTTATTTATCATAATACATAAACATTCTATTGCTGGGGAGAAAACTAAACAAATGAGACTACAATATAGCAACTGCCTATCTGTTCACCTGTCAGGTGTTCTAGCAGTACTAGCATATGCGTTACATAAAGCACAACATATTATGAAGTGTTTTTCTGTACTCTGGGTACATTCTAACTACTCACCTAAAAGTGCCTAAAAGTGAAATAGCATATTAGGGTATGGAAAGGAGGGTGTAATCAGTAAAAACCATTGTAAAAGTTATATTTTCTAAATATGTATGTTTTATGTCATCTCCTAAATATATTTTCTCAGTTCTCACTTGACTTAACCATATTCACCAACTGTTGTAAAAATTTAAAAAGTAAAAGCTATCGAATTAAATAAAAACAAGACATGATTGTAAAATAGCTTAATTATGAGCATCGCATAGTACTCAACAACACAGACAGTATATTACATTGTTTCATTGCTCATAATTAAGCTAGCCTTGGGTAAGTTGTATAAAAAGCCTCCCCGATTACATATGTACCATATATAAATCTGTCAATTGAATTATGACAAATGTGGGTGAACCTTTGTTTTGAGAAAGGATAGAATTTTAAAATATTGTGGAAGAAACCAATCTATTGTGAGAAACCAATCTCACAAATCTGTGTGATTTTTGAACTGTAGCCACCTGATGGCCTAGTTTAAGGTCCAAGATCGGACACAACTTTTTTGGAACAAATCTGGAACACATTTGTTGAATAAATTCCTATTACTCATTTGCCCAGAGTGAGTTTACCTCTCCTTTCTCAATCAAAGGCTGCACGAGGGTTACGTTCAAGTGAGGCACCGACTGCAGTGCAAGATAACCAAATTGGATTATGTAATCACTTTGTAGGATGTGCAACAAAGGCTTTTACATGGTCCATAAGTCTAGTACAGGAACCAGTCTCTCAGACTCTTACAGTATATCTTGAGCAAGTGACAGGTGGCCTCTGGGATGCTGCACCTTGGATGTAAAGAACCACTCATCCAACTTATTTTTCGGCCATGAATGTTCCTACTTTTGGATGGCAAGCTTTAGTTTTCAGTGCTGAACCTAACCGCTACTCTGGTTACAACTGTAACCAGATGTGCCTCGGCAACAACAGGGCCTGACTTCTTCAAACATAGCCAACCAGGGACAGAGTAAATGTTCTAGAATAAACTGGCCTTGAGAACTGACTAACCATGTTCTACTTTCAAATGGACAACACACACAACTGTTTTTCCAAGCCGATATGTATAGAGGACATAGAAAAACGCAGTGTTTGTATTAATGCCTGCTCACCCTTTCAGACTTTTTCTTAGACATATTTTATTCCTTAAGATCTTAGTGACAGGTATTTATATAGCATTAATTCCTAACTGATAATGTCATCTGCCTATACCGTAGTTGCTTTACAATTGGAGGGATTTCATGCATGCTTTAGGCCAAAGGTTATTAAAGCGTGTATCCACCGTACAAATTGTGAATAAAAGCAAAATGCAATGATGTGGAAGTTTCAGTCTCACTTTCAACATTTGAGACGTTGTTTATACTTTATTCTGACTAAAATATTGAAATTTGAAACTTCCACTTCATTACTTTTATTCACAATTCACAAGTCTTTTTTTGAACCGGGTTTGTACTAATAGATCTTCCCCAGTTGTCACAAATTTGGAAGCTAATAACTGGCCAAAATCTCTTTGTTGTAGCATTACATTTTTCTTTGGCTAGAAATGAGTGCCAAACCAGTTTGACAATAACCCTGAGCACAGTATGTTGGAAAATGATCTAGTGAGCACAGTTTGATGGAAAACCATCTAATTGTCTGACCTCAAAATACTTTAAGTCACACTCCAAAGTCAAAACAACATGCTTGGTTCAGAAATCATTATAAAATTATGTAATTAAAAAGTTAAATAGAATTTAGCTTGTAACTGAAAAAATCTGGAATTAAAACAAACCAACAATCATATATA
>JAOTRA010000034.1:4103171-4114138 GCA_026260255.1 Pseudolaguvia tuberculata
GTGTGTGTGTGTGTGTGTGTGTGTGTGTGTGTGTGTGTGTGTGTGTGTGTGTCTGTGTCTGTGTCTGTGTGTGTGTGCATGTATATGTGATTGTTCATCTATGTGCTGCTCTGCAATGGACTGGTGACCTGCCCGAGATTTGCCCTATGTGCGCTAGGATAGGTTTCAGTAGACAGCGGATTCAGGAATAAGCAGATTAGCAGATGCATGAATGAAATAGTTAAGAATTTCTTTACAGTATGGGGAAGTACACAATACATGGAATATTAGCATGGATGGAACATATTTATTTATGTTATACATCATCATCATCTGAACGTTTATCCGGGACCGTTTCGCGCCGGAAGCAGGCCTCCTCCCGAAAAAAGCAATTATAAAATATAAATAATCAAAGATTAGAAATTATTCCCTAATTATTCCTCGCTTATTCCCTAATTCAGGGTCACAGGGGTTTTCTGGTGCCTATTCCAGTGCACATAGGGCAAGAGACAGGGGTACACCTTGGACAGTTCACCAGTCCAACACAGAGCCACACATAGACGAACAACCATACACACACATTTAAATGGGCAATTTTGACTCGCCAATCAACCTAACATGCATGTTTTTGGATGGTGGGAGGAAACTGGAGTACCTGGAGGAAAACCATTCAAGCGTGGGTTGAATCATATTATTTTTAGCACTTCTACTTGGACTCAAACAAATTATTCTTAAGTAGCAATACATTTCCAGTACTCTCTAGTAATGTAGAACATAAAAGAGTAAGACAAAAGAAGAATTAATTTTGCGATGGACTGGCGATCTGTCCAGGGTGTACACCATGTTCACTGGGATAGGCGCCAGCAGACCCCCATCACCCTGATTTAGGGAATAATGAATTAATGAATGAATTTTCTTTCCCATTGTTATAAATAATAACCAAACACTTTTTTCTTTTGAAATAATTTTCTCAATTGTTCTCAAGCCACACAAGTTTTTTAATCCACATCTGATTTTTTCCATAACAATTTCTTTAGTGCACGATAAAGCACAGCGAAATAGAGTTATTGTGGGAGGGGGCACCATACAAAAATCACATTGCTTGGTATGCAAGGAGTAGGTCAAGCTATCGTGTTATAAACTGGCATGTGGCAAGCAGCCATGACTAAAGTGCATTAGTCAAACAACTTGCATAGGTAATAAAATACAGACGAAAGAAAAGAGGGAAGAAAGGTAGGGAGGGAAAGCAACGGGAAGAGATCAGCTCTTAGTAGATTGAGATCATGAGACGGCTACCTGCTGCACGATATATTTAAAAGGCAAACTCTGTTTAAATCCAGTCAGAGAGAGATCCTATCAACTTAGCAAGGCGAAATTAGATGACATTCATTTTGACAAACAATTTTTTCCCTACCTGTCTATAAGATGCAGAGAGGAAGGCCATTTGTGGTGTCAAGTAATATACACTGTTCAGGAAAAAGTAATTGAAGAGCACAAACTTTTTGATAAAGATAAAGGAGTCCATAGAGGGGAGAGTGTGTCTGCAATAGGAGATTGTGAGAGTGCACATTTGGCTTCTGTTTAGTCGTGGGCAGCAGTACGGTAATGCGGGAGTGAGATAAGCTTAGGAAATAATGAGACATTAAAAAGCCAATTTAATCGTATCCACTGATGCAACAGTGACCTCTAAAATGTGTGGCATTTATTCAATAATGAACAAAAACAAATGTATAAAATAAACATACAAATTACAAATCATTTTTACTTTTGCCACTAACTAATTTTCAAACTCACTTCCTTTTTATAAAGAGGAAAAAAAAATTATACAGATAAGTATTTAGATAAGGCAAATAAGTATTTGATACACTGATTTTTAAGTTTTACCTCCTGAAAAAAAGAACAGAGAGATCAGTAATTCATTCATTCATTCTTCTTCTTACCCGCTTATTCCCGAATCAAGGGTCACAGGGGTCTGCTGCACCTAGCCCGGGATTCGTTCCCGGGACCTTCTTGTTGTGTGGCGACTGTGCTATCCACTACGAATCTATCATACAAATCCAGTAGCAGAGAGGTTAAGTCTCCATCTCAAATCCAGTAGCAGAGAGGTTAGATCTCCATCTCAAATCCAGTAGCAGAGAGGTTAGGTCTCCATCTCAAATCCAGTAGCAGAGAGGTTAGGTCTCCATCTCAAATCCAGTAGCAGAGAGGTTAAGTCTCCATCTCAAATCCAGTAGCAGAGAGGTTAGGTCTCCATCTCAAATCCAGAAGCAGAAAGGTTAGTTCTCTTTGCTGCATGTTGTCTCTTTCGGCTCATGCTACAGTGTGTGATTGTGTCCAATATTGATTTGTGTATGGGCTCGTATATATGATCATTTTCCCTCTTTTTTACACTTACTTCAACAAATCCATCTTTGTTTTCTTAGCTTAGTCTGCCATGGTGTTGGTTTTAAGGCTTGCATATTAGATAGTTTTATAGCTGTTGGATAACTACCCCATCTGCCAGAATATGTGAATCTTGCCATACCACAGGTCTAGTGGATATTTGTCTAACAAGTCCTTCTTTTTGTTTGCCAACTTTGTGAAATGTACATCATTTTACTACATTTACAGACATCTTTATCTATTATTGAACAGATCAAATCTATTATGCTAGATCACAAAACAGTAAGAGCGCACAAAACTGTTCAAAAGAACGACACACAAAAATGTTTTTAATAGATTTTAAATGTCAAGTGCCAGTTATTCGAGAAATAAGTAAGTCTTCAAGTGTCAATTCAGTGACTCAGCTTTTCTGAAGTTCATTTTATCAGACAGAAAAAAAACCAGAAAACATTTTTTAAGGATGTCAGGGACAAGATTGAAGATCTATACATAGCAGAAATGGTCTCATGGCTGAGGTTGTTGAAGCCATAATTCAATACAGAGTTCCTGCCACAAAGAAACATTGTTCTCAAAATATGGAACCTATTTATGTTGGAGATAGAAGCAGTATGACCGGGTTGGTTTAGTGCTAGAATTCCTGCACAAATATTTCTCAGGGGCTAGTACTCTTCCTCCTAAAGGTATACATAATGGACAAGCCTTCTATGCCCCACTGGATGTTAAATCAGTGGGCAAAAAGAGACTCATGACATGGTTTCTTCATGGCACTGTCTTCATCCCTGTCTGCACTGAATGTAAGCCTATCACGACACCTGTGTGTATATATATATATATATATATATTTATAGCATTAATTCCTAGTCGATGATATGTTGCAATGCTTTTTAATTGGACAGATTTTACATGTGCTTCAGACCAAACATTACGAAAGGGAATTTCCAAATGCACACTGTAAAGAGTTGTCGACATACTTTACTTTGTGAATTTGATAGCTGTTGAAGTGGTTGATGTTTAAAACTGAAAGTTGAGCAAGCAAAAGTCAAATGATGGTTTGTGGGCCATGAATAAAGTTGAAAATTTAATATTTTATTCAATAACCATCCGAGGAATTAAGATATTTAGGCTGTAGAGAAAAAACTGGTGAGTAGGTAAGAGCATTTCTTTGTTTTAAAGCATGATAGCTGTTGTTTTAAGGTGCAACATCCTCAAAACTGTAATCTGATCATGTGCAAGAGAGAGACAGAGATCAGTTCCTATGCCAAATATGTCACAAAAAACAGTTTGAGTGTCTTGTGCCTTGTTCTCCTGTGCAGATTTTTCACTGATAGTGAGAAGAACTTTCTGACATGCTGATTAGCTGCTATGACCGCTTTAGTGGCATGTGCTGATTTGCTATCCAGACAATGGTGCTGAACTGGCACTGTCCATGTGAAGAGTGATGCCAAGAGATACCCATATTACGGAGACCAGTTTTATTCAAATCCAAATAAGCAAAAAAAATGTGTATAGACAGTCAGAAGTTGGTACACAGTAAGGAAAGAATTAAGTAAAGAAATCCAAATTGCAAGGCTAGTAAACGTAAATGTGAAACAAAGCAAAACAAAGGAAACACTTATTTTAATCTCTTAGACAGGCAGCTGGGTGTTTGGGATTAGAGTCATAAAAATGGGGATGGGTTCAGGATGTCTGAAGTTTTAAAAGCAACGTTCCTTAGGGCTGTAATTCTCCCAATTCACCAGGTAATCTAGAAAACCCTTCTTCACCTAGAATCGATGATGTCATGGATGACGTAGACTGGGGATCCCTCAGTGTCAATAGGGCAAAGGTTTCGGTTGGCTGGAGGTTGTCCTGGTGGATCTTGTGGTGTGGCTTGAGCAGTGAAACATGAAATGATTGTGAGATGCGGTAGGACAATGGAACTCCTACCGACGTACCTGGAGCTTAGTTTTTTCCTAGGGATTCTCTTGATTATGGTGGCCATAATCACAAGCTGCCCTGGTAGTCAGGATGAGACATTGAGATCTGATGCATCTAGTCCTCCACTGAGAGCACAGGGAAGCAGGGGAGGCTAATATAGTACGCACTGAAAGTGTGTCATCTATGTGAATGAATGAGTAAGTGAATTCTGAGCATATCCAGCCTACGGGAGGAACTCACTCCACCGCTCTTGTTCTCGTGAGCAGTACGACTGTACGTCTCCAGTTCGTGCTTTAGACGTTCAACTTGGCTGTTGGACTGAAGATGGTGACCAGAGGTCAGACTGACAATATTTATAACCTCATGCTCCATGGGTTCTGTATTATAGTTGACCCTGTGCTCTAACGGCAATCTTCCAAAGGTGGAAAATAGAAAAAAAAAACCCACGTTTTTAAAAAGTGAAATCACTTTATGTAAGGTAATATACTCTACTTAGATTTATATAAGAAGAATATGTTTGACCACTGCCAGACAAAAATCACACAATTTTAGTTACAGACAGAAAAAGGACATTTTTTGAGGACTAGCATGAGCTGCTGTGTTCTGTTCGTGGGTTTGGTATCCAGTCCGGAAAAGGTATATTAAATCCCTCTGCTCAACTTGCCACAGAACACACTCAGAGTCAAAAAATGTATGGTAAGAATATATGCAAAAACAATATATAAAAATGGATAATGATTTCAGGGAGAGATTGTGTGCTTTTGTAGCTCAGCACTTTTATGCTCACAATAAAGGAAAATTTACTGTTAATATGAACTTATATCTGCCTTGTACAATGCATGATGTATCTAGATTAGTAATGCAATCTGCTCTACTTTCAATGTGTGTTGCATTAGCTGTAGAATGTATAAACACATAAATAGCTGACACACTGAAAATTGATCGAACAGAAGGGATTTATGGATACACTTGAATGAACTCTATTGATTGAGTAAGCCATTTACTTAATAAGGTGAATAATGGGAAAAAACTGGTGTCCGCTTCTTTACAGTAACAGAGAAGACATTAAAGCTTTGTAATAATCAACCTATAAACAAATTGGTTCTCTTGTATGACCAGCCTATCAGGATAAGCTAATTTACTGTAAGATGATTGCTATGTTCCTGGCAGTTCTTATATCAAGCTTGTATATTATGTAGATATTTTTGAGTTACTGGTCTAAAATTAAAATGATTGGTCAAGTTCCCTCTGTCATTAAAGAAAAGACAACATTAGGGTTTATAGAGTACAACCAATTTTGCTATGGCCATCTTAGCTCATCTTGGGCCAAATTTTCCACAGGGCTCAAATCTTGAGTCTAGATTTTACATGGTCATGATAAAATTAGAAAAACCTTTAAAGAACATTTTATATCTATTTTAGTCTTATTTAGATAGTTCCGTAAAGTTTTCCCTCTTCTCACGTGTATTTGTGCACTTATAACTTAATCCCATTAAAAAATACATAATAAACACATTAAATTGGCTGCTTTACCTGTTTATCCGTCACTCAGGTCCTTATTAACCAACAAATATTAATAAGCCATATAAATATAGGTTTGACCATTTTGACACTGGAAATGAATGCAATTATTGACTGAGATATTTCTCTCCCAGACACATGAAGAAAAAAACAAGCATATTATACTCTTATTTTTGCCAAACTTTTGTAAACTAATCAAGAATCCTATTTTGCTTCAAGTAATAATTACTTCTGCAAATAGCTAAATCTAAATAACAAAATGATGATTTGTGAATTTCAAAACATAATTAGTTTGTCGCTGTATGGATTTAAATAGCAAAATAGATTCATTGGTTACAAAGCCTAAAGGCACAATTATTTAATTTACTGTAATATGAATGGGATATATAACAATAACATATGTTTTGTAAGTTTACATTTGTTTAGTTTTATATATTTAGATTGGTCTTGTTTAGATCAGTTTTGTATGTTTTGTATGTTTAGATTAGATTAAAGTGATATGTAGTAAGAATGTTACTCTATTGCGGTTCAACAGGTTAACTATTTCAGATAATTGTGATTGTTATTTACAGTTATTAATTAACAGATTAATTCAACGTATTCCCTAATTCAAGGTCACTTAGATTTGATGAAGTCCAAAGAGCACATAGGGCAAGAGGCAGCGATACACCCTGGAAAGGTCAGCAGTCAATTGCAGGGCAACACATAGACGAACAACCACTCACACATTCACTCCAATGGGCAATTGAGAATCAGCAATTAACCTAATGTACATGTTTTTAGACTGTGGGAGAAAACCGGAGTACCCGCAAGCGCAGGGAAAACATACAAACTCTCCACGGAAAGATCCTTGGCGTGGGAATCGAACCCAGGATCTTCTTGTTGTGAGGTGACCATGATAACCACTACACCACCGTGCTGTCTAGCAAAATTAATTAATGATTATTGTGTGCAATTAATTAAAGTGTGTGCAAACCTGATGAAGAACTACAATAACCGTTTGACCTCTGCAATTGTTAACAAAGGCTTCTGTCAAGTGATCAAATACTTATTTGAAAAGTAATTACAAATAAATTGTTTAAAAAAAATCATAAAATGTGATTTCCGGATTATTTTTAGATTCTGTCTTTCACTGTGGAAATGCACCAATGCTGACAAAGTAGGAGAACTTTCTAAATCACAGGGTGATTTTCGACAAAAATAAATTCTCATGATTATCATTTTATTTTTTTAATAATAAAAACATTACAATTTTTAAATTTGATTCTGAAAATGTTTTGTTTTATTTCTTTTATAACCACATTTAGAAAAAAGTTTTAGCACATTTGTTAAGATGTAGTGTATTCATGCAGTGTATTCATTGTGTGTTTACAGAATTGTGCTAATCAATTTATTCAATTTATTTCCAAGTTGTTAGCACTAAGATGCTTTAAAAGAAAGTAATATTTCCTCTTTTCTAATGCAAACATCACTATATAAGTCAACATTTTTGGAAAGTACCATTTTCTTTTCCATTCCATTAGCTTCCATATGAATGATTCTGCATCATTAAAATGAAGATGAGACAAAATGTATTGGATTTACTTAGGGATAATGTCCTTTCTCACACAGATTTTCCCACAGCACTGCTAGAAACAGGGTGAATTTATTTTTACCCCTAATTGATCAGAGCACCCTCAAAGCACTGCACAAAACAGTATCTCAGAAAGCCGGGCTTCATGAATCGAAGAGTTTGTCCAATCATAAGTGGAAGTTTCTCTAGGCCCCGATTACAAGCATACTTTGCATGTTAGTTTATTACATGTTATCATCACATTTTGTACTATGAGAGGAAACCAGAGTAACCAGAGAAAACCCAAACATGGTAACTCTGCAGAAAAAAAACATTTGCCAGTAAATGTGACGGTGACGATACGAACCTCTATGTTCGGCTGTAGCTGAAACTTGATAAACCTATATTTAGGAACATATCTTTTAAAAAAACAGATATTTTTATAACACTGGAATGAAAATTGTGATGTATCATTTTACATGAGAAATATATTGTACATGCAATGAACACGCTTATTTTCTTACCATCAACTTATATTTTTTATATATATTTTTTGCAATAAACATTTTTAAACATCTGTATTCAACATGCACACATTGTCTCAAAAAATGTGTTAATGCTAGAGGTAGTGATTAAGGTCTTAGACTGCTAACTGGCAGTTCAATTCCCAGCATTGCCAACTTTTGTGGGCCCCTGAGCTAAACCCTAAACCCAATCTGTGTATCATCGAAAACAATCAGGGATTTAGATTTCTTCATCACTTACAATTCATAATCATCTTTGATCATATGAAGCTGCTTTAAGACAATGACCTTTGTCAAAAACTATATACTATTAACATAGAATTGAATTAAATTAATTACAAGTCATCTCGGGTTCGAATCCCGGGCCGGGATCTGTCTGTGCGGAGTTTGCATGTTCTCCCCGCGCTTGCGTGCTCCGGTTTCCTCCCACAGTCCAAAAACATGTAGATTATGTGGATTGGTGATTGTAAATTGTCCATAGGAATGAATGTGTGTGTGAATGGTTGCTTGTCTATGTGTGGCCCTGGGATAAACTGGCGACCCATCCAGGGTGTACCCCCGCCTCTCGCCCTATGTGTGCTGGGATAGGCACAGCAGACCCCCGTGACCCCGAATTCGGGAATAGGCGAGTAAGAAGATGAATGAATGAAATGAATAATTACAAGTCACTCTTTAAAAGGACACCAAATTGCCAAATGCAAGAAAACGTAACATACTGCCTATAATAAACGCTCAACCAGATATCACAATCTTAAATGTAATTTTAAAAGAAATAAAAAATCGAATACATTTGATTTAAAGACAATTAATACAACCATGAATCCCTTGTGACGTACTTAAAAAAACCTTTCATATTAAACTCTCCAAACACGAACACATGAGTTTGACATCAGTGGTCTATACTTATTTTCTGAACCCACAGTGCCTTGCATAGGTATTCACATCCTGACATATTTTCTCAGTGATGATGACATTACATCCTTATATAAATTATATATAATTAAGTATATATGAAATATTGGATTTTTTTTGATAGATTTTATTTATTAGCTACACTCTTAGTAGTTTAGTTTAACTGTTGTAATTTAAGTAAAGTATTAAACAATCATATTTTTCATAAAAATTTCTCCTTTTCAAGATCCTTCAATGCACCAGAGGGAACATACCTAAAAAAAATGATCAAATAAACTACTTTAATACATTTAGTTCTTTTTTTTAAATTTCCAATATTTGCATGAAAAAAACATGCTGCAGGATAGAACATGGAAGGACTGTAATTCGGCCTTAATGAAACTATCTACCAAACACCAGATTCTTTTTAACAAAGTTTGCAAAAATAACCATGACATATTAAGCTCTAATCAGGTGACAGTTTGATTGACTAGAACACTCAGCATCTCGCTAAAAATGGAAAGCTAACTTATATCTATGTTTTTGGCAGATGGATTGAAATACCTCCTAATGTTTGCTGTCTGTGCAAAGTGGAGGCAAAAATAGTCCACAAGTGTGGATATTTGTGACAGTTCGGTTGGTGCTGAAGTTCATGTGTGAGTAAGCACAAAAGTGTGTTTGTCTGTGGGATATGTGAATAAACAGGGTGGTGTGTAACTGTCAGTGTTTTATCCCTAGTGTACTGAACTGCCCTATACACATAGTTGCTGAGCCTTAATGACTGTGCTCTATTTTTCTGTATTTTAATCATTAATGGTTGTTTATGAACAACATAATAACAACAAGAATTGAATACATGAACTCTGTAAAGGTAATAAAGAAAGAGAAATAAAAAAAACAAACATGAAACACAGAGAAAGTGTCATTACAAAAAGACAGAGGCCTGCTGTGTATTGAGCATAATTTTTTACAATACGGCAAAAAAAGCAGCAAACCTCTACACTAAAATTTTCAACGTGATGGCACAAGCAGCAGACTTTGCATTCTTTCACCTAACATACAGACAGAAAAAAACGTGAAACAAAGGTGCACCAGCAAAAGTGATAACCACAGCCTGGAGAAGATTGTCAGGAAAATCTATTCAAGAATTTGGGAAAGCTTTAATAAGTTGGACAGAGGCTGGAGTGACACTGATGACAGAAGTGTTTTACCTGCATTGCAAAGATAAAGAAATGGACTGTTGCTCTGTGGTACAAATTTCTCTTTTTAAGTAAAAGTTAATTTTGCATTTCATTTGGAAATCCAGATCCCTGAGTCTGGAGGATGAGTTTAATAGTAATTCATGCTTCCTATCTGCTAAGTTATATGGAGATGCTGATTGCATTTTCCATAAGGACCTGACACTGGTCTACACAGCCAAAAGTATCATAAGCTGGTTGCATGAGCATGGTGTTACTGTGCTTGACTGACCAGTAAACTTGCCTGAACTGAACCCTGTAGAGAATCTATAGGATACTGTCAAAATCAAGATGAGAGGTACCTGACCCAACAATGCAGATGACCTGAAGACTGCCAACAAAGCAACTTGGACTTCCATTATACCTCATCAGTGCCATAGGTCTCGAAACCAAACTCCAATGCAGTAATTTATGCATAAGGAGGCCCAACCAATTATTGGGTTGCATAGACATTAATGAATTTTGTTTAAAATAAAAAAATGGATTGATTTTATTTTCTAAGACATTATTGAACATTATAAGCCAGAATCATCAAAATTTCAAGAAATAATGGCTCTATAAACCAACAATTAAAAAAAAACAACCCTCTAATGTCCACATATTTGTATTAGCCAAGTGAAATGTTCCGCAATGAAGAAAATTGGGGATAAATTGATACAATTTCATGGAGCAATAATTAGAATTTTATTTTATTTGGTTGGAGGCTTCTGATTTTTGTTTAGGCATGCAGAGAGATTTCTTGGCGCTGACAGCGTACCACTGTCAAGGTTGTATTTGTATCACCATTCCATTCATAAATTCAATGTTATCCCTATGGTTTAGAGATTTCTATTGAGCACTCACCCTCTCAAGTCCAACAACAGCCATTGTAAGCTAATTGGCATTCCTAAGTAGTGTGTGTGTGTGTGTGTGTGTGTGTGTGTGTGTGTGTGTGTGTGTGTGTGTGTGTGTGTGTGTGTGTGT
>JAOTRA010000034.1:4179327-4200828 GCA_026260255.1 Pseudolaguvia tuberculata
TCTATCTATCTATCTATCTATCTATCTATCTATCTATCTATCTATCTATCTATCTATCTATCTATCTATCTGCATTTGAATGGACCACATAGCAGCAATGAGCACTTGCAGACCCTCCAGGGCACTGAATAGGTGATGATAATCCTTCCTGATGGTGAACAGCACTTGAGGAAATAATTAGTGTACGGTTAGACCACTCCAACTGTTATTAATTGAAGGGAGATTAGCTAGCATAATTTCATCTTGGTGCTGATGTGGTTGGCAATTACCTAATGCAACTCCTTTAACCATCTCTTTCTCTTTCATCTCCTCTATCTCTCTTTGTTGCATGGAGAACTATACACCTTGCATTCACAGAAAGGCTTGTAACATTTCTAAGCAGAACATTTTATACATAGTGAGAACAGCTCATGCTTTCCTCCATAAAAATAATCAAAAAGAAAAAAGAAGAGAGAAAAAGTGAGAGAATAAATCATTGTTCATAACAGTCACTAGTACTTTCGTTTCACAGTTCACATGGCAAATAAATGGGTGGGAGAAATATGAGGCATTCAATAGACAGACACAGTAAAACAAGCAATGTGTGTGTAAGAAAATGGTAGGGCTTGAGCTCAGTCTGACTTTTGTTGAGGGAAAATTGGCCGGGGTTCAAATCGGACTATTTTCTGTATGTGTTGGTATGTGTTTGTGTGTGTGTGTGTGTGTGTGTGTGTGTGTGTGTGTGTTGTTTTATCACCGCAGATCCCCTCTTTAGTCTTTAGACTACGTCTCATTTGCTCAGAGCAGTTTGCCTTATCACACCCTCCCAGACGCACACACACAATCGCCTATTTTACACCATTAAATGCATATTTGTCAAAATACTATTTTAATTAAATCCGGCAACCCTGTCGCTGTGTGTTTTGCTTCAATTACTACTGAAAATGGAAGAAAAAAGAAAAAGAAAGAAAGATTAATGGAAAAAAGACAATATTTCAAAGACCATCTATAGAATTCTTCCTGAAAATTTTCTAAGTGTTAAATGATAAATGAATAAACAAATAGAGTCTACAGTAACACTTTTTCCAAACAGTGTGGAAGTCTGAGTGTAATAGTACCCGACACTTCCGACACTACCGACACCCGAAACTCAATCAAACTCAATCAAACTTTCACCGCCTCCTACATTAGTACTTCATTACCGTTACCGGTAATCCTATGAAACTTTAACGTTACTAATTTTCATGCTAACTTTGCTTTGTTTTTGTGTAAACAGCCAGTCTAAAATCCCACTTAGTCATGCTGTTCAATCAGTCCTGATAAGCAACAATCTTGCCCATTTCCTTCCACCCTTAAACACCCTCTTGTGATTTTCTTTTCATTAGCACTTCAGGTTATGACCTCTACCAGCAGTCCACCAGAGCTACACTGGTGATAAGGACCATACATGGGTTTCTGAGGAAAAGCCACCGTTTTTAATTCCCAGCATGCTGAAGGGCATGAGAGGTTAATTAATTTAACCAGAGGGAGAGAGTGTCTCACAGATCCTCAAGATCCCTAACAAACAATTGATGATGCTGGCCCTTCAGGCTCTCCTGAAATTGAGCTAAAATCACGTGAACATTACTCTGGTTCATATTTCCTGAGAATTAAAGCCCTGAGGCTCAAGCTGCTGTACATTTGTTAATATACATCGTCTTTTCCCTAATCAAAGTGGGATAAACTTTCTCATTCATGTATGACTGTTACAGTTACAGTTTGGCATTTGGTGAACGCTCTTATCCAGAGAGACTTACATTTGGTCTCTTTTTTACAACTGAACAATTGTGGGTTAAGGGCCATGCTCAAGGAGACCTTAACCTCTAGGCTATCACTTCCCACTATGAAAAAAATAAATGATTATACAGTAAAACAAATAGTGAAATGTTTTTCTTCACATATCCCATCTTAGTAAGTTGGGGGTCAGAGCGCAGGGTCAGCTGTTGTACAGCGCCCCTGGAGCAGGAAGGGTTAAGGACCCAACAGTAGTGGACTTGCAAGCCTGATAAACAGTAGGTTGGACTGTGTAAGTTAGTGCATGGATACTTCCAGATACTTCCACGGATAGTCCCGGTAAAAAGATCAGTAATTAAAAACGGCCAGCGTTAGGTTGCCACTACTGGGCCCCTGAGAAAAGCCCTTAGCCCCCAATTTTATTCATTCATTATCTTCTTATTAGCTTATTTCCTAATTCAGGGTCACTGAAGCCTATCATGATGCACATAGGGTGAGAGGCAGCGGTACACCCTGAACAGGTTGTCAGTCCATCCCAATGGTC
Organism: Pseudolaguvia tuberculata; assembly: GCA_026260255.1. Classification (NCBI taxonomy): domain Eukaryota; kingdom Metazoa; phylum Chordata; class Actinopteri; order Siluriformes; family Sisoridae; genus Pseudolaguvia; species Pseudolaguvia tuberculata. The sequence goes on from JAOTRA010000034.1 coordinate 4,181,624, forward strand.
CACACATAGTCTAAAAACCACACACACACACACGCTCACTCCTACTGTAGAATAACTAATCAACCTATTGCACTGTTTTTGGATTGTAGGTGTAATGATGGATTCTTGTTTGGGTCTGTAATGCAGTCACTCATTTAATTAGTGAAAGTTCAGAACCATACAGAACAGCAAGTATGCAGGTAACAGAAACACAGGTAATCCAAACAGATAAATCCAAACAGCAGAATTCGAGTCAGTGAACAGGCAGAAGTTGGTCCATGAGTAAACAGTTCATATAAGCAGACAAATCCAAAACTCAAGGCTAATCTCAGACAGAAGACAAATGACAGGTGCAGATTCATTCGACTGGCTAACTTAAATATGGCGCCTTCATGTGGTGACCGGGCAGAACTACACCTCTTACAGTAGGAGGAAACCTGAGTATCTAGAAAAAAACCCACAGTTAGGAAGAATGGAAAGAACATGCAATCTCCGCACAAAAAGACCCCTTGTCTGGGAATCGAATCAATTAGATAAGGATCTGCTAAATGCAGTAAATATAAATATAAAAAAGAAATATGGATTAAATAAATACTCTAATGATAATGGTTTCAATCTTTCAGTATGTGAATACTGGATTTTAAAAAATCAACACAGTTCAGTTTTATCTGACCTTAAACAGCCAAAACAATGCAATGGTGGTACCCTAGAACCAGAATCAAAATGCACTATACCTCAGAACTACAGTGCTACAGTGTAAATGATACACTGATGTTGCCAAAACCTTCTACTAGTTAAAGCAAAAAGGCCAAAATTAGGGCAGCTATAGAACACCCGGTGTAAAATAAAATCGCTTACATGATTCTTGGTTTTTGGATCAGGTGTTAGATGTGGGAACAGATAAGTGTGAAAGCGCTCCCTAGACCAATTAAGACTCATAATTGAATTTTTAAAGAGGAAAAAAAGTTCCTCGACTGTGCTTCCTTTGTGAATAGTGTTGACACACTTTAATTAGATGGAACCAAAGTGACACTGCATGAAAAAGTATTTACTAAATTCAGAAATAATGTAAGGATTAATTCAGTAAAGTGCAATTTAATATATCCAATGAGTCCAATCGTCTCAACCACTGAGATGTTTTCTAGTAGTTTTTTAATGCCTAGCAGCCATTTAATCTCTCTCTTGATGTGCCTTATCACTTTATGGATTTCTTTTTCGAAACCTTATTATATTTACACTATATGTCACACTATCAAGCTACTAGAACCTAAAGGCACAGACTCTGTTATATCATGACAATGCACCACAAAGCTGCAGAACTTTACTAGAAGGCTGGTGTGGAAGATGTTAAAGGTGTTCTACACAGACCCCTGACATCAATCCCGCTAAACACTGTTAGAATACACTTAAACAAGCACAGCAGCCCAGACCTCCTCACCCAACATTAATGCTTGATCTCACTAATTGTAGCTGAATGGGAAAATCTCCACAGTCTATAACCTGGTAAAAATCTTTTCTCGAACTCTGGAGGTCATTAATGGAGTAAAAGTGAGACATATTAATTTATATATTGTACTTTATTGCTAGTAAATTAGGCGATTTGTTTATTGTTGGTTGTTTTTAAGATAGTAATAGATGTACCTGTGCACAGGGGTGTGTGCAGGTTATGCTGAGTTAACAAAAATGATTGGGAGAATGTCAGTGTCTCTCCCTTCAGAAGCAGCGGCCAGTGATGCTAAATCAAGGCTGCCTTCATGGTGCATTGTCACTGCATCTCTCACTGGACTGGAACTGAACGATCGATAGCCTCTTTACCTCACCTGAGGCATAGCAGGGGACAGAGTGACACAAAACTCTGAGGCCACCCACCTCCCTCTGTGTGTGTGTACTAGTATCTGTATAAATAAGTCTAGATTTGTGAGCAAGTCTTTCAGACTGCTCTGTATGCAGGTGTGAGGTTCTGAAAGTAGCTAGCATTTATTTAGTGAGAATGTGAATACTGGGACTGTGTATGTTTGTCACAGTCTTCAGGGGTTTTTTTACACCTTAAGGTTGTGTGGATAAGCCTAAAATTCATAGCCAGATGTTTTCCTTGGGTGTTTTTTTTTTTTTTTTTTTTTTTGTTAACAGCCTGAACTTAATTCCAGCACCCCGCATACCCAAGGCCTTGTTGTTCCTGTCGGCTTCTCTGTGGACCCATTAAATCTTTAGTAGAAGAGTGTGCTGTTTATGAATATCTTTCTTTTCTTTATTTCCTTGAATCTACAGCTGACTGGATAAGAAGTACTGGTACATCCCTAGCTTTGAGGCAGATATGGTGTATAATGCTAGCTTAGATAGTAGCAGGTATGGAACACATGCTGCATTATTGAATGAAGGCAGGTGAGCATATTTTGCCATGTCTCAGTCTGGCTCATAAGACGGAAGAGCTGCTTTATTAAATGCACTTTCACAAGGGGGTTATTCCAGAGTCTCCTGTGTGATCAAAGCAATGTGGCACTGCTTATTTCCTCAGTTTGATTCTTCATCATAAAGCTATTCACTTAGGTTTGTTTTTCTTCACTCAAAAAATAAAACAAGAATAGAGAAAAAAAAGTGGGATGGAAGATGGATTTACTTAAGGAGGTTTTGTGTGATCCTTGTTTTTTTTTTCATTATTTTTAATGTACTGGATCAAAAAGGTTATTATTATATTAATACACATAATACTTTTGTATTTTGATCTTTACTTCATTCCCTTTCCCATGCATTATCTGGAAATATTGCTGACTATACGTGCCAGGGTTCCTAAAAATAACCTTGAAATGGTATTGGCTCTCTGTATGTTCATGTCTTTTGCTCTCAACCAGTTGATTTTTGACCATCCTCTTCTAGCGGGTGCAATGTTCTGTCTGAAACTCATGGCTTGTGGGAAATAGTTATCCACAATTTGAGCAGCACAAACATTTCTAAATAGCATTCTGCTCCACAAGTCAAATAGTGGTTAGCACTGTCGCCTCACAACAAGAAGGCCCCGGGTTTGATTCCTGGGTCTTTCTGTGTGGAGTTTACATGTTCTCCCAGCGCCTGTGTGGGTTTCCTCCAGGTACTCCCGTTTCCTTCAAAAACATGTACATTAGGCGGATTGGTGAGTCTAAATTGGCCATAAAATCCCAGCCATTATGGTGGCACAAACCAATGCAGCCTTAGTGCCGGTCCCATGCCTGGACAAAATGGGAAAGTTGCTTTAGGATAGGCCAGCAGCATAAAACCCAGCCAAGTCGAATGTGCGGATCATGGGAGTGATCCTCTGTGGCAACCCCTAAACGGACATGTTGTATTTTGCTCCACAAGGCTAGAGAACAAGTATGCAAGCGCCCTTTCCCCCCTTCTCCACAGGTGATTATCAACAACACAAACAATATTCAGGTACAATTTTCTCTGTCAAGCTCTTTTGTGTTTTCTGGTTACATTTACGGAAACATCCATTTTAGGATATCTGTTTCAGAGGTCAGCTTAGATATGGAGGATTGAAAAGGAAAACAGTATGTGAATAAAAAAAGAACAAAAATGGTTAAGTTGCTAAGGTGAAATGTTTTCCTTAGCTGGAGGCACAATGCTTTAGGGCTTACTGACTATGAACATGCCATGAGGGGTGGGGAATGGCACTGATAATTCAGTCTGCAGCCATACCGTTAATGATTCAGAAACTACAGGATGTTTTTCCGCATCAAACTTTCATACCATCAGGCAGTTTCCACTGTATTGGGTTTTTACACTCAAAGGATGATAGAGTACTCAAAAAAGCCGGCCTTTCAACATGCTGTCTTCACTACAGTCTGATAGCACAGTGATACACTGACAAACACTCTTAACAATAAAAAAAACTTTAAGATCTTTGACTCGGCATCAGCGTATCCACCTAAGAAGAAATCGCCATGGAGAAGGTAACAGTGGGATCTTTCTTCAGATACGCGATCTTTCATACTATTATTTTCTTCCGCCAGTTTACTTACACACAAACACTCCTAGGCTGATTTAGGCATACAGAGCTCCTGTGTCATACTTATTTAAATCTCTGGTGGAGCGGAAAAGTCAACATATTCTATCATCTCAATAAAACTATCCACAAGTTCCAACTCTATAAACCAAGGTCATATGTAAATCCATATCCTCCTACTGCAAGAGTCTGTCACATCAGCATAATAAATAACGGCAAAAAACAGAGCTTGAGGAATTCACCAATGTATAGTGCTCTGAAGGCTAGCTAAGCCCAGTGCACTTGGGTAATCGTAAAATGACTTTAAATCAATGGCAAGCTGACAGCACCATTGCTGAATATAGTATGTGTGTGTTGTAGTCGGTTCAACAAAATTAAATACATAATCTGTGTGTCTTTGTCTGTGTGTGTGTTTTCCAAGTTTCCCTTTATCTCTTATAGCCATGCTGATTGGTGAATACCTTGCAATGTGTCAATTACGTGGCTGTAAGATGTCTATTAACTTTTGACCATAGAGTGTACAAACCGTTAAGGCATTAATATTTTCAATGATTTTTGAAATACATAAGTTTTATATTTATACAATAAGTTTTATCAGGTAATTTATTGTCTATTTTTAAACAGCTTGGAGCAGAACAATTACTTAAATATTCAGAATATTTAAAGTTGAGAACAAAAAAAAGAAATTGATTACTCATTATACAATATATTAGGTTTAATTAAATAAATTATTATATAATCGATAGTTTGGTAGCTTCTGTTAAACACATGTGGCAAGATATCAAAACATTGCACAGAAACGCGTTAGGAAGGAACTTAACCTTACAAATGATTGTATGTATGCTATTCTTTCATTTCAGGTTTCTTTTATTTAGTGAATTGTATCTTTTTTTGAGACGTTTTTGTCCAGTTCTGCCAATACAAATATTTCTGAAATATCTTTGTCTAAGACCTTCACTAGTAAAAAGTGTGTAAAAAGTGTAAAAAGGCATTAATATAATAATTTTAAAAAATATTAATTTGTATCGTTTTCATTTTTGGGATTGCTTTCTAGATAATCAGAAAACAAATGGCACGGAGTAAGCAGTCATGAGCTTTCTCTCACAGTATTTCTCATTTTTTGGAGGACAAAAGAAGTCTCCCATTCTGAGATTGAATGCCACGGGAATCAGAAACGTCTCTATTATATTTCCATATCTTTGGCATTGCATTATTTCCTATCAATAATAAAGTCTGTTTTTTGGAACGAAAGGAACAGAAAGAAATAGCATCTGTAAAATGGCACACAAAAGAGGAGAATCTAGCATTATAGAAAGTAATAGAATTCAGTTCAGAGGAAACACCTTTTTTTCAAGACATATAATATGCGAGTATTACTAGTGCATTGTGAATTTCTCGCATAGTAAGGGAGCGGCAAGAGCGATAAAGAGGCTGGTAATTGGTGAAGGAATTTAATAAGACTTCTGAAATATGTAAAGGTCTGCAGGGTAGAGAAGAGAACGCAGAAAAGGATGAAACACAACATAGTAAAAAAAAAATTACAAAAATAAAGCTATAGTATTGAAGCTATAGAGCTATTAGGAAAATCTGCTGCTATTTGTTTCCATGATAAAAAGACTCACAATCAATATGTACTCTGATTTTACCTTTTGTCATAGCTAATGTGTTCCTTGTTGCATTTTGTTCCCAGCCAGAACTATTAGCTAGGAACTTAAATTCACCCATGCTGCTTCTTGAGCAAAAAGCATGTTAGGTCAGTCCACAGAGTCCAGTGTTCATACTTGGCTAGCTTGTCTCTTGGTCTGTTGCACTTGCTGACATTTACAAGCCAGACCGTGCTGCTAGTGTATAAACCTTCCAGGCCATGACAGAATGTGGATTTGGGACAAGTCCATCTCGGTCATCCCCTCAAAACATGCTAGACTCCAGTGCACTTGACCGGAAGCCAAGTCGGAGTGTCTAAACATGACCCCTGTTCAAGCAGAGAGCAATGACGGGTTTGCCAATAGGGAATGAAGGAAACTCATCTCCTTGCCTTCTTAATTTTTCCTCCTGTTATGGTAATTTGTGCAAATCGCACAACTCGTCTTTGTCTATTAATAGGCGGTGACTAATAATGGGATAGTATAGAAGGACACTGTGGTAAAAGTGTGGAACGTGAACATTTTCATCAGTAGAACAACGGAAGACAGAGTCATTAAGTCAGAAAAGGCATTTTAACTCAATAGCAGCCATGAATTGCCAATGAGGAGAAACAAGCAGGCAAGGCTCACAGGAATGCTAATAACCTCAGTAAAAAGACAAAAAGAACACAATGGAACAACTTAAGAGGGCGGAAAAAATAAAATCCTCCTTTTTTACATATCATCTAAATTACTACTTTATTTCATTTCACCACTTCAACGTCTTCAGTTTATCCGTTCTGTGCCTTAGAAAGAGGCGGATGCAGCTCTCGATAAATGTATTCCATTCCCTCAGGGACTAAGCCTAATCCATTGTGCTGCGTAAGTAGCTAGTATCGTGGGACGCATGCGTTAAAGCATCATGGCATGTGGGTGCATTAGCATTATTAAAGGGATGATGAAAAGTGACTCTGTAGCTGGCCACCAATGAAGCGTTCAGCTGTCTCAGCGGAGTGGAATGACAGCATTTGGCGAGAGTCCAACTGTACCAGTGTGCGACGTGATCTTTGAGCTTAGGGAAGAGCACGGCACAGCTGAGATTTCCAGTGTTATCTTGCACAAACATGCATTAAAATAATAGTATTGGATATTTTTTGGATGTGCATAGAAATGCAAAAAATTTTGTTGTCAACCCTGTAAATGCTGACAAAATAAGTGGGATGTGGGTGGACTGGAAAGGAAATATTTTTTTGTTTGTGTGTCATTGTGTGTAAAAGTGAGGGAAAAGGGTGACCCAAAATAAGGAATTCAGTTCATCCGTGAATAAAACAGCCCAGCTGAAATGCAGTCCATCTTTCTTTCTTGTTCTGTGTTCTAGTAATAAATGTAGTTTTGGTCTATGCAACCTATCACCATGGAATCACTACACATGGTATACACTTAACAGACAGGACACTTAGTGCTCACTTATTGTGATGGACAGGTGGAATTGGTTCCTTGCAAGTCACCATCATGCTCGCAGGATCCACAATTATACACTGTCACGTGAAAAAACAGAAAGAAACATGTGCTATGTGCCGGATCTAATAAAGCTTACAGATTCCTACTTTCGAACATCCAGCCTAATACTGTTTTGGATGGAGAGGGAAAAAAATATAATAATAGAAACACCTATTAACATTTAATGAGCCTAAAACAATGAAATAACAGATGGAGTGCAAATGACCCATTTAGTTTCTATTTTACTCAACATCGTTCACCTTCTCAGCTTCTCTGTTAAAACTACTTGGAAAGTATTAAAATTAGAGTCATAATGCACACTGTGCAGAAAATACTTACACAAAGAATATCAAGTAGCACACAATGCATTATTTTCCCTAAATGTTCAAACTGCAATGCATAGGGTGTTTTTCCTTGAAGTTTGTGAGTTGTAAATAGTAAGAGTCACTGTGTCACTAATGTAGGAATTGAATTGATTGAATTGTCAAGAAAATGTCATGCAGCTGGAGGACATGGTGATGGGCAGGAGCTTCAGTGGATCAAGTGGAAAACCGTGTGAAAGTGTGTACAAAGTGTGTCCAATATTATGGCTTTGGATAAATAAATTAGCTTCTTTTCACTATCATTACGTAATGTGTAAGTTTTGAACAAATCCTTTAGTTTTCCCTATATTATTTGCTGCATTTGGTAGACACCCTTATCCAGATTGATTTACATTTATTTACTTTATACAACTCAGCAATTGAAGGTTAAGGGCTTTGCTCAACCGCCCAGCAGTGGTAACTGAATATGGGAAGCAATCTTCGGATTAACAGTCCAATACAATTACCATTACCAATTTGCCAACACTCCCCATCACACTGCCTTGTGTGTTTTTGAACATCCTACTTGAAATCTAGTATCACTCCAACCCATGTATAAATTTCCCTACTTCTGGAAGTTTCACATTCATGGCTATGAAGAATTTATTTTCCTCCACATTAATATTGTAGTCTGTACAATGATAAGACACAAAGACATTTGATATGTCCTTCTGGATAAGGGTGACTGCTAAATAATGTAAATGTAGTATTACTGAGTTCAGGCAGTAATGTAAGGTGAGGACAGGGTCAGGTTAATTTTAAAGCTACTTAATAATGTTGAGAAGACAAGAATCTTCCATGCCAGAAGATGCCCATCCATGTCTTCATGGATTTCAGGGATTTTGTTCTGAGACAATGCCATGCTAAAACAGTGTTTGGGCCGCCTAACTTTTTTAGATAGTTGGGTAAGAAACTTGTAGATACACTAAGCATCTACAGTGGGTACAGAAAGTATTCCGACCCCCTTAAATTGTTCACTCTGTTATATTGCAGCCACTTGCTAAAATCTAGTTCTATTAATCTAGTAAAATGAAGTTTATTTTTTTCCTAATTAATGTACACACAGCACCGCATATTGACAGAAAAACACAGAATTGTTGACATTTTTGCTGATTTATTAAAAAAGAAAAAATGCAATATCACATGGTCCTAAGTATTCAGACCCTTTAATCAATATTTAGTAAACGCACCCTTTTGATCTAATACAGTCATGTGTCGTTTTGGTAAAGATGCAACAAGATTTTCAACATCCACAGACTTGTTGAGAAGCCACTCCTGTGTGCTTAGTGTCTTGTTGAATAATAAACCTTTGACCCAGTCTGAAATCCTGAACACTCTGGAGAGGGTTTTCACCCGGATATATCTTGGCCACATTCATCTTTTCCTCGATTGCAACCAGTTGTCCGGTCTGGTCTTGTCAGAGAGAATATTATTCCTTACCATCTTTGAGTGTTTTTTTTCGGCCATTGGGCTACTCTGCCATAAATCCCTGACTAGTGGAGGGCTGCATTGATGCTTGAATTTCTACAACTCTGGAGCTCAGCCACAGTGTGCTTTGGGTTCTTCTTTACCTCGCTCATCAATGGTCTTCTCCCCTGATTCTGGAAGGGTTCTGGTCAACCCAAACATCTTAAATTTAAGGTTTCTGGAAGCCACTGTGCTCTTAGATCTGTGACCAGTGGCCTGTGGCCATATATGTGGCCATATATTGCCACAATTCTGACTCTGAGCACAGTTCCTTTGACCTCATGATTCATATTTCCTCTGATATACACTATGAGCTGTAAGGTCTTATATAGACAGGTGTGTGACTTTCCTAACCATGCCCAATAAGCCAATAGTATCCATTAATTAGGGAATAAAATTATCTTAAATGATTTTAGCAAATAGCTGCAATATACGAGAGTGAAAAATTAAGGGGGTCTGAAATACAATTCAATGCAAAAAGGTTTTGTGTGCCGGTAAGGTGTCCACAAATCTTTGCTCATATAATGCATTTAAATGAATTGTAAGTAGGGCATAATGCATTAATTTTATTGTAATGGTTTTATTCTATATTAAATGACAGCTAATTGAGCACTTGTGTGGTGATTAGAACGTTTGATTGATGTGTGATTGGTTTATGTGATCTGCAAATTTTTACTGTAATAGTTAGGAGCAGGTCAACTGATTCTTTCGGTTAAATTTAATGTGTGTTATTTTGACAGTTCTGTGCTATTCATCCTCCAAACAAGTTTAGCTAAACTGTGTCTTTTCACGGTGGATTTGAAACTTAATTCAAGTGAAACTGAATTTGCTGCGGGTTGTGCTTGCATTATTGCTTCAGCTATTGTTTATATAGTTTATCCTTTTAACTTTTCTAGCTTCTGGGCTTGCATAAGCTTGCTAGTGGGTGTGTTGAGTAGAGTATTTTGTATATCATGCGTATATCATTTCTAAGGCTGGTTTCATACTTTTGCACACCTGAAGCAATATCTATCTATCTATCTATCTATCTATCTATCTATCTATCTATCTATCTATCTATCTATCTATCTATCTATCTATATATATCATACTTGAGTAAACATTAAGAAACAATAATAACTTCATATCTTTGGTGATATGAAAAATATTTATTTAGCTATTCTATTTTTTTTTATTTTGGATGCTCCAATTAGCGGTAGCCACATATGACTTGGCACGTTTTTGCACTGGATGCCCTTACTAACGCAACCCTCCCATTTATTCGGGCTTGGGACCGGCACTCAGGATGCACTGGCTTGTGCAACCCTAATGGCTGTGTTTTTATGGCCAATTTAGACTCACCAATACATGTTTTTGGACTGTGGAAGGAAACCAGAGTACCCGGAGGAAACCCACAGAAGCACAGGGAGAACATGCAAACGCTGCAAAGAAAGATTTCCAAAAGAACCCGGGACCTTCTTGTTGTAAGCCGACTTTGCTAACCACTACACCACCCTGCCACCCTATTTAGCTATTCTAATAAAAGCATAAAAATGCAGTTTGATTTGAATGGTCTAATGAGAATAACTTAAATCGGATATAATCAAGTTTACTTGTGCATTAAAAACATATGGCTGCAGGTCCTTAGGGGAAGGACTTTTTTTATTACACAGTAGTAATGGGCTTTAGCAGTTTATAAGAGCAATAGCAGTAGGAAGATAAGTTCCTAGTAAAGCTTGTTTAACTTTCAAGCATTGTGCCATTAGCAGAAGAGTAAGACTTTACCACTTCTGGCTCAGCTTAACACAGTGGATGGCGAAACCTATCTAGCTGCAATTAATATTGAAAAAGACAGAAATCACACATGATTTATCTATGCAATTGCTCTGCAGACATGGCTCAAAGGGAAAAGCAGTTGAATTTTCTGCAAAGTTTTTTTATAATGCTTTGTAGAAATTTGGGAAGAGCAATAACCTAAAGTTGGTGCAGGAATAAGAACCCAAAGATAAGAATAAGAACATATATAAGAATATATATATAAAATACTATGTATTTTCAGATCCTAATTCCCCAAATAATAAAATAACCTTAAAGTGCTTTAGGAAGTGTTGTTCTGCCCAGGAAATTAGAAATAAAAAGTAATAAATATGCTCCATCACATAGCCATGATAATTACAACACAGATAAATCCTAGTCACTTTACAATGCTGGTCTTAAACATGGCCGTCCATCACAGCACACACACGTTCAAGCACATGTAGGGCTTTAAGAGTCAGGCTGTTTTTTAACCTTTAATCAATTGAATTAAGCCTGGCTTTTTGTCAGTGTTTGCGTCTGCATTCTAACTAACCTCATCAAACAGGAGCAATCATTGTCCTGATATAACCTCAGAAAAGTGGGTGCTAAAGCTCGATTAAAAAACCTCTCTGTTTTCAACTTTAAGATGAACTTAAAAAATGCTAATTGTATTCTGATTGAACTAAAGTTACTCTAATGGCATTGCTTTGGACATCATAGAGGTACATGCTGTCCAAAACAATGCCTTCAGAGCACAAGAACATGCACAGACCAGATGAGCAGAGACATCATTTCTACAGTACATAATGAGCCATTCTACATGTTCCACAGAATATATAAATACACAGAAATAAGTCTTGGCCACCTATTGTACATTTAAACACTATAGCTTTTAATCCTGGATCTTGCTCTATTTTTGCCTTAATCTAGTGGGGTTGAAGAAGAAGGAAAGAAGAAGAAAAGAAGGTATATATCGATTTGCTGAATTGCAATAGTGCTTTCAATCACAGCTGAGAAAGTGATAATTAGTGATAATAATAACATTCTACATAGGGGGTGGCAGCAGCACATTTAACGCTCTGGAGTCCTGGGGTGGTAAAAGCCTCGACCGTGTATATAATAACAGGTTAGCCATTCAGTTTTGCCATTTCTTAATGGATAGAGGGAGGCATGTGATCATTGATGCATTTAATATTGCAAATTGCTAAATGTTCATAACCTTTAATTAAATACTTTCGATTTTAAGAACTTTACATAAATGTATAAAAAATGCAATTAAAGTGAAAAGAACTAAGGGGCAACTAATACAGGATTTTTCTATGTAATTCAAATCTATATTCAATAAAACATATGGAGGATTTTTTAGTCTTTGAAATTCACAATGTGCCTATTAGATGGAATGCAAGCTGTGTCGTCCTCGAAATGCTCCTTTTTCTCACTGAGCTTTACAACTGGCTGCAAATTTAAACAGATGTGCAATGGGTATTACACCCAAGCTACAATCAGTGATGACTACGAATATCCCAGCAACCTCTCCACCTATGAAATGAGCCGTTTTGCTGAGGAGTGAGAAGTTGTAAAGTTTTGTTGCCCTAGAGACAAAGAGCGGGGAGTCTGACATGCATTGGAACAAATGTTGCTTTCACAATTGAACAAATGCAACAGCGAAAATTTGTTTAATGTTTCCTGTATACACATTATTTCAAGTGGCATCAACTCAAAAAAAGTTAAAGTGTAGGACTTTTATTCAGCCAAACTGTAAGCACCAACAAAGAACTGGATTAGTGGCGATAAATTCAGGTATTAAAATGTGTAACCTGAGATCATAAACAGTCATATTCCAGTGTGTTACATGAACAGCTACATGGTTCAGTAGAAACTCTTAGGAAGTGTGTTTTTATTGTTTATACTGCTTCAGAGCCAACAAACCAAGGTCCCACATCCTCCCCTGAGTTATAGTTGTTTCTGGTTTCAGCCATGCACCTGCACATCTCCCATCTCCGAGACCTCGCCAGTCATGCCCCCTTTTTCACTGTGAGCAAATGAAATGAAATTACTTTCATCTGTAAACAGTTCCCTTTTACAGTGAACCAAAGTCAGTTGGCGAAATTGCATCTCTCCCTCTCTCATCTCTGTCCTTTATCCTTTCTTTCAGCCAGATTTTTGCTCCAGCCGTTGCCCTTCAAGTAATGACACATTGATAAAAGTGTGGCTGAATAGTTGGACTGCCAGAGTTATTGTTTTTATTGATTTTCATAACTGGTGGGTGGGGAAGAACACATGATCACGAAACATGACATTCATCATGGGGGGGGTATTGAACGTCTATGCTCACTAGCTAAAAACCAGACTCATTTCAGGGTGTACAATGCAGCTCAAAAAAATCTAATCAAATTCCAAAAAATGTGTTTATGGAAATATCAGCCAGTTGTAGTAGTAGTGCTATTAGTGAAATTATGTTGGACTATTTGAAATGTTGAACTTTTGTTTTAATTTCTTTAAGCACTTTATTCTGATCAATAGATCGAAAGGCTTTTGGAGTAGATCTGATGACTATTAAATGTCAATCATTCTAAAGGAGGTAGGTGATAGTTGAATAAAGTCTGGTTGGTCTTTTCACAGTTCTGCAAACCTGTACCCGAGGAAATGATATTTTTTTTACAGTATTTAAGACTTTTTGGAGGACAAACTAAACGGTATTTTTGTCGGCTTTTCCTTTACTACATTTCCTGAGTGAAATGTATCTTTTACTTTAATACATGTTCCAAACTGAATTTTTTTTTATTTTGAACAAATCTTTAAAAAGACTCAAGAATAACAGGTCATAACAGAAAGTTATTTGTTCATTTTGTACATGTAACTTAAGCTTAAGCTATTTTGTGAATGGGAAACTGTCCAGGGTGTACCCCTGCCTCTCGCCCTATGTGCGCTGGGATAGGCTCCAGCGGACACCCGTGACCCTGAAATAAGGAATAAGCGAGTAACAAGATGAATTTACTTTTACAATAAATAACTCATGCAAAGTAATATTGTAAATGCTGACTTAAAAATAAAAAATAAAAAATACCTATATTGTTACTCAAGTGTTACATTCCGGCACTATACACCTCTACCTGAGCTCACTGTAGCTGCTCCTACAGGTTTTTACCAATTAGCAGAGGAGAATCATAATTTTGCTGCAGTAAGAGAGGTATGGTGCTTTTCTATTTCTCAGTTTAAAAGAACATTAAAAAAATAATTAAACCAGCCCACATGTCAACAACAACCAGCCAAATTCAAAATCTTTCAAAGTAGAATGCTTCCAACCGTGTATCCTGCTGTGTTTAATTTACTTTTCTATACAATATATTTTTCCTATATCACTTTACATACTTCAAATTTTTTGATTTTTTAGGACCATATATATGATTTTGCATTATGCTGTGAAACCAGAATATTTCCAAAATTTCTAACCTATTGTTATACTCTTTTTCTGTGCCAAAGAAACAGATGAATCCAGGACCCCCACTAAGATCAAATCATTATTCCCTCTTTCTTTCTGCCTGTGTGTCCGAATCAGCAATATTTCACAGTGACAGAAGGACCCCGCAGCAGGCATCACACAGACGCCTGGAATTTCTCCACTCTATTATAAATTATTTTTCTTTTTTTACACATGTAAGAGATTTTCTTGAAAGTTTCTTGAAGGCGCGGTGGTGTAGTGGTTAGCACGCTCGCCTCACAACAAGAAGGTCCCGGGTTCGATTCCTGGGTCTCGGGTCTTTCAGTGTGGAGTTTGCATGTTCTCCCTGCGCTTGCCTGGGTTTCCCCAGGGTACTCTGGTTTCCTCCTACTGTCCAAAAACATGTACATTAGGCGGATTTGTGAGTCTTAATTGGCCATAAATATCCAGCCATTAGGGTGTAGCCTTAGTGCCAGTCCCAAGCCCGGATAAATGTGATGGTTGCGTTAGGAAGGGCATCCAGCGTAAAACCGCGCCAAGTGGAATGTGCGGATCACGGATCCACTGTGGCAACCCCGAATGGGAGCAGCCGAAGGACAAAAAGAAAAAAAAATCAATCTAGACAGTGACATCATATATTATCATTATTAATATTATTATTGTGACTGGCATGTCTAGGGTGTACCCCTGCCGTTCGCCCTATGTGTGCAGAGATAGGCTCCAGAAGACCCTGTGACCCACAATTAGGGAATAAGCGGGTTAGAAGATGAATGAATGGATGAATGAATGAATGAATTATTATTGTTGCTGTTGTTGTTGTAGCTCCATTAAGACAGACAATGGTGCCAGAACCTATAAAAATGTGTCAGGTTTAATAATGCTGACAGTTTCGTCTGATTAAATATTTATTATGTCCGGGTATAATTGCCGCATTAGAATGCTGTTTTTAGCTTAGGGTATGTTTTAAAGATTTTGTGTGCAGGACCCTAACGAATGTGTTTAAATGCCTTAAAAATGATCCCCTTCTTTCTGTATCTCTTATCTTACTCGCACTCTCCATCTCACATGTTTCTTTTTTTGTTTTCTCTCTTTGCTATTTCATCTCCGTCCTTTTCTCTGACGCTCAGCTGAAGCCTGCTTCACTTTGCCTATTCACTTGATTGACTCCATTTTGTGGCAGCTGCCCAGTGCATCACTCTTTCCATTAGATAATCTGTTATCACGCAACAGTTAGCCTGTATCTTCTCTCCGCAAACAGGAATATGGAAGGGGGGTAGTGGTGGAGGAGACGAACTAAAATCTGAATACCCTAATGCACTCAATTTCCTTTTTTATTCCATGTCACTCAGACCATGTTCTTTCCTGCCGCTCACTCTTTTTGCATTGTGCCACATGAATACTGCATCAGCCCTAACAGAGCTACAGAGGCACTCACAAAGAAGCCTAAGAGCCAGAATTTGTCTCTGGGGTGAATCGCCCCTCCCTCTCTTTGCCCCTCCTCTCTCGCTTTCTCTTCTACACTCACACACTCCTGCCTCTCTGTGAACTCTGTCACCTTTTTTCTCTTTCTCACCCCTACTGCGCAGATGAAATGAGTTAGAATTAACAGGTCTGTCCAGGGCAATAAGATGGACTAAGTAATTCCGGAGACAATCGGACCAAATTAGCGTTCAAAAGAAGTGACACGGAAGGATAGCTGCTGACATGGAGCATGCTAAATCACTAACCAGACCATGGGGAGATGGCTCACTTTTATGTTGCTGTGCTTTGATTAGATTTTATCTTACACAAAAGGGATACAGTCTTTGGGTGGTCAAACAAGCAACACATTAAGGTTAGCTAGTGTCTCTGCCTATTTGGCTTTTGGATTTGTGTGTGTGACAGTAACATAGTACAGGGCAGGATGTGGTTTTGTCTGAGACCGTTTTAGTGTATTTTTTTATGCATGGTATGCCAAGCATGTTGTTGATGATAAGAAATTATTAGTCCATTAAAACATCTATGCTCTTTTTAAAAATTCTGGAGAAATGGAAAATCTGAAGAAAATCCATTTTCAATTGATCATTTTAAGGGCGGCGCGGTGGCGTAGTGGATAGCACACTCGCCTCACAACAAGAAGATCCCGGGTTGGAATCCTGGGCCGGGATCTTTCTGTGCAGAGTTTGCATGTTTTCCCCGCGTTTGCGTGGGTTTCCTCCAGGTGCTCTGGTTTATTTCCACAGTCCAAAAACATGCAGATTAGGTGGATTGGTGATTCCATAAATTGTCCATAGAAGTGAATGTGTGTGTATGTGTTGCCCTGAGATAAACTGGTGACCCGTCCAGGGTGTACCCCCACCACTCGCCCTATGTGTGCTGGGATAGGCGCAGCAGACCCCCGTGACCCGGGATTCGGGAATAAGCGGGTAAGAAGATGAATGAATGAATTTATTGTTTTATAAGACATTTGCATGTGTTTTTCATGAGTAATATTTAGTATTAGTTTAATATTAATTTGTTTAATATTATTATTTTTACTGTATTAGACAAGCAGTGTAACAGATTACAATTCAGTTGCTGTGTCATATAAAAATGTGTCATGATTTTAAGATGATATAGGCATTAAGGTTGAATTTATATACAGTGAGGGTAAAAAATATTTAATACTCTGCTGTACCAAAGCAGAAACTTAATAGAGACAGAAAATTATTAATAAAGTTTGATTTGAATTTCAATGTGTGAAATAAATATTTGAACTCTACATAAGACGTAGTACTTGATGAAAAAAACATGTTGGCCAGTAAATGGTCAGACATTTTTGTAGTTGGCCACCAGGTTTGTACACATCTCAAGAGGAATTTTGTCCCAATCGTCTGGTAGATTCCTGGTTTGAGTTGCCAAGCACAAGTTTCAAAACAATCATGACTTGATGGTTTTGAAATTGGCGTTTGGCAATTCAAACCTTTAGCTCTCTTCACAGATTTTCTATAGGATTAATGTCTGGAGATAGTTTGGATAGGTCACTCCAGGCTCTTAATTTGCTTCTTCGTGAGACCAGCGTTTGTTGCCTTGGCTATGTGTTTTGGGGCATTATCTTGCTGTAACACCCACCTATGACCCATTTTTCAGAAAGAAAGGTTCTCACCAAATATTTAATGGTACATTCATTGTTTTTGATGCCGTGAAGTTATCCTGTCTACTTAGCAGCAAAATAGCTCCAAAGCATTATGTTTCCATCTCCATCTTGGACTATAGTGATGGTGTAATTGATTACATATGCAGCGTTCCACTCCTACAAATACAGTGAGATGAGATGATGCCAAATTTTTGATTCTGGTCTCATCTGACAACAAATCTTTTTAAAACAGTTTTCCTCTGAATCATTCAAATGTTAAGACGGGCCTTTGCATGTTCTTGAGCAGGGAGAGATACAGGGTTTCAGCCATCACAGCATAGTGTCTTACCAATTTTTTTCTTGGTGAAAATGGTCCTAACCGATTCCTCACTCTTTTTCTCACAATCAGTAAAACTTGCAAAGAGCACCAGACAGGGGGAGAATGAAAGATTTTGTGTTTCTTCTACTTGTGAATAATTGGACTGTTGTAACCTTTTTACCAATCTGCTTGGTGACTTTAAACATATTCCAGCATTGTGTATGTCTACAATCTTTTATACAGGTAATAGGAGGAGATGGAGAGCTTTACCTTTAAGTCAATTTGTTACCTGTATAAACCTGGGAACAATAAATATTGCCGCTTGATGGAGGATCAAATACATATTCAATGAAAATCTATTTTTATAGTATTTTTTGTCTACCATTAAAATATGAGAATTATAACATCATTACTTTGTCATTGGTCATGTACAGTATTCTACATGTACAGTATTCTATTAGCAAAGAATACATTAATTCTTTCCTTGCATGACTATGTAGTATAAACAGGTACACCTTAATATCACATCCATTGTTATGTTTTTTGTGTATTTTTGTATAATTATAATTGTGCATAATTATGTATGTGACAAATAAAATTTGAATTCAATTTAATTTGATCTCCAGCCTATTAGGAAACCATTTGATATCATTGGTCCCTACATAGAAATGTATAAATTAGCATTTATTTTCTTACATAATAAAATGCAATTAGTTTAGCTAAATTAAAATTTTATAATTTTATTTGTCACATATTTTTGATTATACACCTAAACAAATTTCTGTTTGGAATATAAACACTTACCAATTTTAATGCTTAGTTAAATTTCCTCCAATTAATTACAGAATCCGGCCAAAAACAATGTACATAAAATATTAGAATTCATACGAATTAATTATTCACAGTAACTTTGTCCAGCTAAACAAATTTTGAGAGCACTAAAATAAATAATGAAACAAATTAATGTTTAAGATAATTGCTTAACTATGCTTTTCCCCAATTAGACTAGCAAACTGTTAGTCCCCAATTAGACTAACAAACTGGCTGAACTTTAATTGCCAGTAATAATATTTTGTTAGAATTCAAAAGTATTTTGGGGAGAATCTGTACTTTACTAGAGTTTGACTTTTATTTCTACTTTACTTTATTTCATGAATAAATGTTTTAACTTTTGTATTGAATGTGGCATAGGCATTACCCGGTAAGGGAAACTTCATCCTATATTCCTTAACAAGTTTCGTTCATCAATTGACTAATAGGCTTAGGCTATGTACTCTAATGGATACCTGACATTTGGTAGACGCAAATACCCAGAGCAATGTATATTGGTATCTACAACTGAGAAATTGGAGAGTAAAGTGCTTAAATCAGGAACCCAGTACTGCTTTTTGTATTATTTTACTTTTACTTTCAATACAGATGATGTATCTTTTAATATTTTTATTTTGGCAATTTACAAAAGTAATTTTCAACTAGGGCGGCGCGGTGGCGTAGTGGATAGCAAAGTCGCCTCACAACAAGAAGTTCCAAGGTTCAAATCCCGGGCTGGGATCTTTCTGTGCGGAGTTTGCATGTTCTCCCTACGCTGGCGTGGGTTTCCTCCGGGTGCTCCGGTTTCCTCCCACAGTCCAAAAACATGCAGATTAGGTGGATTGGTGATTGTAA
>JAOTRA010000034.1:4209312-4219633 GCA_026260255.1 Pseudolaguvia tuberculata
GACCAAAGAGGAGGTTTATGGATGTGGTGAGGGAAGATATGCAGGTAGTTGGGGTGAAAGAGGCAGATGTAGCGGACCGGGTAATGTGGAGAAGAGTGATCCGCTGTGGCGACCCCTAACGGGAGCAGCCGGAAGGAGAAGAAGACATATAGTGGGTACAGAAAGTATTGCTACCTCCACCAAGCAACCACTGTGGGCCCTTTGAGTAAGGTCCTTAACCCACATTTGCTCAATTGTAAAAAAAGACCAAATGTAAGTCGCTCTGGATAAGAGCGTCTGCCAAATGGCAAACTGTAACTGTATTCAGACCCACCTAAAATTGCCATTTTTGCTGATTTAAAAAAACAAAAACTGAAATACCACATGGTCTTAAGTATTCAGACCCTTTACTCAGTATTTAGTAGAAGCGTTTTTCACTACTGAATTTGTGATTCTCTGCCAGTCCTCCTTGCAGATCCTCTATAGTTCTATCAGGTTAGATGGTAAATGTTGGGTGACAGCAATTTTTAGGCCTCTCCAGAGATGCTCAATTTGGGTTTAAGTCAGGGCCCTGGCTAGGCCATTCAAGATCAGTCACAGAGTTGTTGTAAAGCCACTCCTTAATTAATTTAGCTGTGTGTTTAGGTGTTGTTGTCTTATTGGAATGTAAACCTTTGGCTCAGTCTGAGGTCCTGAGCACCCTGTACTTGGCTGCATTCATCTTTCCCTCTATTGCAACCAGTCATGCTGTCACTGCAACTGAAAAACAACCCCATAGCATGATGCTTCCACTATTGGGACTGCATTGGATAGGTGAATAGCAGTGCCTGTTTTTTTCCATACATCCCGCTTAAAATTGTGTCTTGCACTGAGAAAAGGCTTCCGTCGGACGGATGGTTGACTTTCTCCCATCTCCCGACTGCATCTCTGGTGCACAGCCACATTTTTGAGTTCTTCTTTACCTCTCTCACCAAGGTGCTAGGAAGGGTTTTGGTCGTCCCAAACGTCATTCATTAAAGGAGTATGGAGATCACTGTTTTCTTAGGAACCTTAAGTGCAGCAGAATTTTTTTGTAACCTTGGCCAGATCTGTGCCTTGCCTCAATTCTGTCTCTGAGCTCATCAGGCAGTTCCTTTGACCTCATGATTCTCATTTGCTCTGACATGCACTGTGAGCTGTAAGGTCTTATATAGACAGTTGTGTGGCTTTCCTAATCAAATCCAATCAGTATAATCAAACACAGCTGGACTCAAACGGACAGCACCTGAGTTAAATATATGAGTGTCATAGCAAAGGGTCTGAATACTTAGGACCATGTATATCAGCAAAAATGTCAACAATTCTTTGTTTTTCTGTCAAAATGGGATGCTGTGTGTACATTGTGTGGGGAAGTGGTAGCTTAGTGGTTAAGCTGTTGGGCTAGTACCAGAAGGGCCAGAGTTCGAATCACACCTCCACCAAGCAATCACTGTGGGCCCTTAAGCAAGGCCCTTAACCCACAATTGCTCAGATGTAAAAAAAGAGACCATATATAAGTTGCTCTGGATAAAAAGGTCTGCCAGATGCTAAACTGTAACTGTACATGAATGAGTAAAAAAATTCTTAAATTATTTTACCAAATAACTGCAATATAACAAAGCGTGAAAAATTTAAGGGGGTCTGAATACTTTCTGTACCCACTGTATAAATAACATTCATTTATTCACTCATCTTCTAACACGCTTATTCCCTAATTCATGGAGGTTTTCTGGAGCCTATACCAGTCAACATAAGGCGAGAGGCAGGGGTACATCCTGGATAGTTCCCCAGTCCATTGCAGGGCACATATCGACAAACAACCACTCACACACATTCACTCCTCTGGGCAATTTAGACTCACAAATCAACCTTATGTACATGTCTTGGGGCTGTGTGAGAAAATAGAGTACCCAGAGGAAACCCACGCAAGCGTGAGAAGAACATGCATACTCCGCATGGAAAGATTCCCTGTGCAGGTTTTAAGTCTGGACTTTCTTGTTGTAAGACGACTGTGCTAACCACTGCACCACCGTGCCGCACATATAAATTTTATACATTTTATATTTAAAACAAGTTGAACCAGTCAACTTGTTATTTGTATATCCTTTGCAAATAATAACTTAGGGTCAGTTAGGATATGGTACCCTGAAGCCAAGATGATTCTTGGATCTGTTCAAGAGGCCAACAGTGGCAACATATCAAATAGATTATTACTTGTTGTTGGATTGGTGTGATAAGTTCTCAAGGTAAGATAATATTATGCACAATAGGAGAACTGGTAGTGCAGTAGTTGAGGTGTTGTGCCGCTAGTTTTATGACTTAGGTTAAATTCCCAGCATTACCGAACTTCATATAAATTAAACAAATGTAGCGCTGGATAAGAGCTTCTGCCAAATGCTAATTTAAGATGCCAAATACTAATTGTACTGTAAAAATCAACCAGTTTTTCAACCAGTCTAATTTACACGTGCTATTTATGCTGCTAATACTGCATACATACTGTAGATTTTATTTGGATTGTTGATAACATGACATTTGTTCGTTTTCCACTTTATTAAAAGACTCACAAAGCCACCATATTCTGTATTAGATCTTATTACATTTGAGAGAAGACATGGAGGTATGTGAAGTTTTATTATGCAATGCAGTGCACTTTTTCAGTAACCGTGGGAAGAATGTGGCTTGCCCCCATTTGATCTCTTGTCATTAATGCATCCAGGAAACCACATCAGATCTGGTAAAGCATCGTCTCCCAGTTTCACATAATTCAACCGACTCCCTGAACCACCCTTACAAAAATTCCTCCAAACCCTCTCACCACTGCTGTTTCTGCTGAGCCTGCTAATGAATGTGTCATAGAGTGCACCAGCAAGAGTGCAGGGCTGCAGTTATGATTCTATTATTAGCCTTAGCAGTCTAGGGGTTTTTCACAATGCCTCATCTTGATAAATGAGTGTTCATTAATTGGATGCAGGGAAAACAGCCGTTTGCCACTTTTGACACATTTGCATCCCCAAGAAGGCTAGTCCAGAAGATTTGCAATTAAGTGATGGCAGACGGAAAGAAGGCTGCTTATGCCGGACCGATATACAAGCCGATTAGACGAGGAATGATATTAAGACTACAACATGAACAGATGATTACAAAAGCAGTGAGACCAGCTGAGCTTCATGGAAAGATAAGTGCCAGATTACCAAAAGCGCTCTGGCAAAATCAGAGCAGGGAAAAAAATAGGAAATGGAGATACTCAGACTAATGTAGACATAGCTGTAGACAGGTTTTTTGGATACGATTTTATATTGTCACCAATATTGCATTTATATGGAATAACAAAAATGAGAATTGCATTTGAACAACATATTTACAGTTCAATTTACAGTTAAGCATTTAGCAGATGCTCTTGTCCAGAGTACAGACAGTGCTTATAGTTATAACCTCGAACACTACTGATACAAATGCAATCCCAATGATTGTACAGATACACTGTGTGTTTTTATTTGTCAAGGGCAAGGTGTGTTGTGAAGAGGTTTGACTTTAGACGTCTTTTGACGATAGTCACTGACTCAGCTGTTCTGACATTGATGGGAAGTTCAGTCCACAATCTTGGTGCCAGAATAGAGAAAAGTCTTAAGGAAGACAGGCCTTGAGACCTAAGAGGTGGAACAAGACGTGCAGTGCAGTATCCAAAGATCTGAATATCAAACTTGCATGACACCTGATCTAGTATTTTGCTCCCTCTGTTTTGTGACATAATTAGAGAAGTGTAAGACCTACAGTCACAACACAACGTTTCTGGCTTAGTTGTGCTTTTGTCATTCATTAGTGTCAGTTATTCAACAAATTATACTGTAGAATGTGATGCAGTTCATCACTTTTATCCCTTGCTATCCATTTTCAGGAAAGAAATGGCTTTGGAGGTCATTCATTTATCTTCTTGCCCGCTTATTCACTAAATTGGGGTCACAGGGGTCTGTTGGTGCCTATCTCAGCACACATAGGGCGAGAGGCGTGGGTACACCCTGGACGGGTCACCAGTCCATCTCAGGGTTTTGGAGGTCACTAATTGCTTAAAGATATAAACATTGGTGTAGGATAATGGGCTATAAAAATCGTGAAAAATATCAGAATCAGAATCATAAAGAGCTTTATTGCCATGTTTGCTTTGAATTTGCTTTGGTGTCAGAAGCTACCAGTTGCACATTTCTAATTAACAGGAAATAAAAAAGATGAGTGTCTATTTCATATGATCCAATAATTGAATAAATATATTGAATAAATACACCCACAAAGCTTAATTTAAATGGGAAATAATTGGATGTAACATTTACGGTTGTTGACAACATACACATACCTGTATATTACCAAAGATTTGTGGTCACCTGACCATCGGATCCATATGACTAGATTGTCAAGATTGCTTTAACATTACCTTATTCCTTCACTGGAACACCTGGAATATTTCTTTCTACACTTACTTATTACCTTAAGACTTATTTTCATTTCTTCTATTATTACACAACTCTTGCTAAAAACATTTCTATAACTATTGTAATAAAAAATTGAGTACAACTGTCCTTTGTTTTTTCCACCCATTTTAATCCCTTAACACTCAACTGAACTACAGTATCGAAGTTGAAGTAGGTGTCATTTGGAACATGCCCTTAAGCGACAAGCCTTTTTATTCCTTTGATGAATTATTTTTTATTTATTTATTTATTATTATTTTTTTTTACTAATCTCAAGTATCAGGATTATCCACTTCAGAATGCAGCAAAGATGTATTTAAAATTTGAAACACACAATTTTGCGCAAGTCTCCACATGCCACAAGATGCAGATCTTATGTGAATAATATTAGTTCCTTGGGAAAATGGAGCAATATTACAAATCATGCTTTTTTAATTTATATAATAATAATAACATCAACTTAGGGAGGCGTGGTGGCGTAGTGGATAGCATGGTCGCCTCGCAACAAGAAGGTTCTGGGTTCGAATCCCGGGCCGGGGATCTTTCTGTGCAGAGTTTGCATGTTCTCCCTGCGCTTGCGTGGGTTTCCTCCGGGTGCTCCGGTTTCCTCCCACAGTCCAAAAGCATGCAGATTTCGTCGCTTGGTGATTCTAAATTGTCCATAGGAGTGAATGTGTGTGTGAATGGTTGTTTGTCTATGTGTACCCCCGCCTCTCGCCCCATGTGTGTTGGGATAGGTGCCAGCAGACCCCAGAATTTGGGATAAAGCGGTGAAGAAGATGAATGAATGAATGAACATCAAACTTTCTACTAGTTGCGGCTTTGAGGATGTACCTAATCAGGCACAATAGCATGTCTGAGTTCAGGCACTAATACTGGGTGAGGAGGTTTGTTATACAGTCAGTCAATGTTTTACTTATTCCCAATGGTGTTCTTCATAGAGCTTTCTCTATTCTATCTATTAGTCTAAGTAAACCAAATTCTATAACGTATATCTATGAAAAAGACCTTTAGTATGTAAACAAACTATTGGCCATATAGAGTTATTTGCATATTAACACATGTGAACTGATATCATAGTGTTTTAGGAGAGACCAGTTAACATAGAAATGTGCAAGGTTTTATTAAAAAACAATACAAATCCATGACACGTGAAACATCCACACGTTTTTTTTAAGTAAATTGTTTGTTTTCAACTTGTAAACATCGCTTTGTTGTTTTAAATATATTTTACTGTAAGAATAAAGCGGATATCAAGACAACAGTGCTCTATAAAAGGCACCTGCAGCACACCTTTTGCTTTTTCTCATCACCTTCCAGAGATAGATGTGTCTGCCTAAGGGCAATGCACCAACCTCAAAGAAACAATGTTCAACATCTTTAAACAGACACCCTGAGAAACAAACACTCGGTTCAAATATCCTACATGAAAAGAAGAGATTTCTTCAAGCATCCAGAGCTCACTAAGCCAGCCAGATCATAAAACGATTGCTTTTCTTGCTTTTGTTGCCTTATGTAACAGTTCACACATCAGTTATTTTTTTTCAAAGGAGTAAATATCACTAAGCCAATATATAGCTCGAATAGAAGCAAAAAAAATGATAATAAAGTTGAAACAGGAGCAAGGAGACGAAAATGTACATTATAAAAAATATGCATAACCTGCTGATAGAAAATCATCCAGACATGAACAAGATGAATAATAAAAAGGTTCTGATATTAAAATGACACTATTTTATTTCTAATAAAAGACAGATTTAGAGTTGATTTAAATCTCCCAACTAAGAAGGTGAAAAGGAGAGAGAGAACAAGAGCTGAGTGAGTGTGTGTCCATGTGTTAGTGAGATTGTGTGTGTGTGTACAGGGATTAAAATGATTTATGCTTCACTGGCATGCCTTCCTTTTCACAACATGAGAGGAGAAGACTCTCTCATCAGTCACCGCTCCATTCTACCATTGCTCACTCGTTCCAAAACACACTCCGTTTCACCTCAGCCGCACCTTCTGGAGACAATTTCTCAAAGCTCGCAGAAGCGTTTGAGTCCATGGCCGTAATCATGTCTCCTGTCAAAAGACAACGCTGACCTGAACACACTTAAAACACTAGAATTTAAAATGCAGAGCAACAAGGGAGTTTGTGAGAAATCAGGGTGTCGGCCATGTTGCTTTAACCTTGATTAATATCCCTGGTGGAATGCCACAACGTTCAGTGAAATGAAAAATTGTTTTCATTTTAACGGTAAATATTTGTCCATGTCTAGTCAGAGACACGGATGGTGCTTTATCATCAGGTGGATTAAGTATGACCTCAGTTATTTAAAAAAAAATCTTACTAACATAGCCTAAAAGGAATTTTCCTTATTTTTAACCAGACATACTAAAATATCACAACCGCATCGAAAGCAGTATAACAGCAAACATTATTTGACTTAATCCCCCACTGAATAGAATATAAAATATATTGGATAGGCAGATTGAAACTTAAAATGATCAACATTGTTTTATTTAAGAAATGCTAGCAAAAGTGTACAATAATAGCATTGCTAGCAGGATTGCCGGCAACATTAGCATTAACGCCTGCATGGTGTCAGCATTTCTTTTGCTAGCTTGGTTAAATATATAGCAGCAGTATGTTCAGAGACAAATGAGGGTGGTGGTAGTGTCGCACCTGTTAACTCAAAGTGCACATTTTCAGTCCCATAAGTACTTAGTGGTGCACTATGTGCAGGTAATGTGCATAATAAGCAGCTATAATTGTGTTAAAAATAAAAGTAGAAAAAAAGTTTAACACCAAAACTGTATGTCGTTAGTCTTTATAGGTATTCTTTTTTTGAACATCAACTGATTTTTGATTATACTGATGCAGAGAGCTGACTTAACATGTATGTTGGTTCCAACTTTTTCAAATGATTTTTTATTATTTTGATTATTATGGTATGGGTAAAGTCATCTGAGATAAGACCATGTTCAACAGAAGCAAAATGATGTAATGGGAGGGCCATTCAGAAAAGCTTCTCAGATTTGGCATAGGTACTGAATTATATTTTTAAATTACAACATAGAGAAACATTTATGGCATATTTATACTTGCCAAGAAAATGGTTTTAGAGCCAATAATAAAGTACAGCTGGTTACCCCTGACAATGAACAATGCCTGATTTTCCCAGACTTAAGCCTTCACCACATTTTGTCTCTATTTCACACTCCTAAACATAATGCAGGGCAAAATTAACAGTGATTGGTTTTACCTTTTAGTAAAATGTCAGCTTGGCTAATAAAAGCTGCTGCTGTATGTAGTTCATTCTTTTTGCTGTAATTGTGAAGGTCAGAGCAATACAAGGCCTTATTTAAGGGGCCAACAGAATCAGATTGACAATGCTTGGGCATCAGCTTCTTAGTTGAAATTCAAACTTAAGAATTGAACCACCTCTGCCTGAGGTAAAGCTCCATAAAGCCTATTCTTGTAAAAACTTGTTGTTTCCTGCCTTGCGAAATGCAGATTACTCCAAGGTATGAGTGAATGTGTATGACCTGGCATCCAATCCAGAATGAATGCTGTCTCATGCATCGGTTTTTGGGCATAGGCTCTGGGACACACCCTGAACAGTATAGTTAATATAGATGTATCAATAGATGAAGGACAGCAGCTCTGCTATTGGAATGGAATTTTCACCAGAGAAAAAATGAACACAACATCCACAACAAAGTTTAAGGCATCAGATGGTTTGTCTTCATGATTTTGGTCAACACAAAAAAATGCTCTGTGCTGACGTCCTCCCTTATTTTGTATGTGAAAATGAATTGTAGGTTTGTTTTGTTTCTATGCTATTTGAATGACCGGACTTGTTTAGGATTGTGTGCGGGTATGTGGATTTATCCACATAATGTAACATTGTGAATGGATTCAAAGGCCTATTCTCTGGATTAAGCAATGGTCTAGTTTTGTCACTTCATCTAAATTTAGTGACAGTGAAGCAGTGCAGAAAGCTTTTATCGTCAAAACAAAACAACCACACTGACTGACACCCTAAAATTGTGTTTGCTAAATTGCCAAATGGGTAGAGATCAAATCCTCCCAAGTTACATGCTTTTACAGTGATGTAACAATAAGCAGTGAAAGATGTGGTGGAACTCGGATTAGAGAAGAATAATCAGAATTTGGGTTGAAGGGCTTGTGTGTAAGAGATTTTTAACCCAACAGAGACTATACAGCCAGGGGTATTACTAAGCTCTTTCTCCACAGCTTAACTTTTGTCTTACCTGTGGCTGATTATTATTCTCTCAAAGTAGTCTAACAAAGTCCCGGGACAGACGTATACACAAACTAAAACACAAATGATTTCTCTAACCCAGGTGTATTCCTGTGGGTTAGTATAAATAGATAATACTTTTTACTGGAAGAGGTTGGAATCCACTCATGTCACTCTGTAGTATTTGTCCAAGAGTTCATGTTTGTTAAACCAGTGTTAGTTTCAACAACCTTTATGTTTTTGCTTATGTGCCCTTTTACCTATTGTATTTAACATTTGGTTATTACATTAATCAACACATTGTGCTTATTTGTTTGATTCTTATTGAAGCTTTAGAAGTATGTATGGTATTTGTCTTTGTATGGTAAATAATCAATTTGGCCAGCACGGTGGCGTAGTGGATAGCATGGTCACCTCACACCAATAAGGTCCCGGGTTCGATTTCTGGGCCGGGGATCTTTCTGTGTGGAGTTTGCATGTTCTCCCCGTGCTTGCGTGGGTTTCCTCCGGGTGCTCCGGTTTCCTCTCGCAGTCCAAAATCATGCAGATTAGGGGGATTGGTGATTGTAAATTGTCCATAGGAGTGAATATGTGTGTGAATGGTTGGTTGTCTATGTGTTGCCCTGAGATGGACTGGTGACCCGTCCAGGGTGTACCCCCACCTCACACATATGTGTGCTGGGATAGCCGCAGCAGACCCTCGTGACCCCGATTTGGGAAAAAGCCGGCAAGAAGGTGAAAGAATGAATGAATGGATTAATTAATTATTTGTTCATGTGAAATTTAGTATAGAATTGTTTTTGAGAGTAATGGATTCACATGTAAATGGGATTGAATATTAATAGCTATTACTATTATTGCAAATGTTAATAACTATATTGTAACTTGGCATGTCATTAAAAACTTAGCTTAATATGTGTTAATGTATTGCTATATTTTATTGAAATATAGGGAATAAGCGGGTAAGAAGATGAATGAATGAATAATCAATTTGTAAATAGGTTTTGTACAAATAGGGCAACATCATAGCAATTAATTGCTTATGCTTTCTGTCTAGAGACATTGGAAAGACTCCATTCACACTTTGCACTCAATTCAGATTATCTGCCCAAATGAGATTCCTTCTTCTCCCGCAGTTTTCTGTCATGTAGACGATTTACACATTAATGTGCTTACATTTATGCAGTAATGTGCAGAGAATTATTGAGCAACCATTCAGGATAAAGTGGTTGAAAAGTCAAAGAGGCCAAATTTTTAATAATAGCACACTTCAGGATGGAGGTGTGTGCGTGTGGGTGCAAAGCCAGAAGTAGTAAAACCATGACATAAATGCCTTCAGAGATTTTATATATATTAGCTGGCAGTGCAGAATGATGATACATGTCAATCGAAAATTTGCATGAATTCCAAACTGTTTACAACACCACATATACAAGTGGCACAAATCGGAATTGAAATGAATTCCTATGTATTCCCTGTGCTATCAATGAGAAAAACATATCTGTCACATGTGGACAAAAAAAGTAAAAAATATTCATTCATTCATCTTCTTACCCGCTTATTCCCGAATCCAGGGTCATGGGGGTCTGCTGCGCCTATCCCAGCACA
>JAOTRA010000034.1:4238850-4249398 GCA_026260255.1 Pseudolaguvia tuberculata
TTTTTAACATTTTAACAACAGCTTTAGATAACATTGTACATTTAAATTATGTATGTAAAAGATATGTTCATATTTATCCCAAATGACCAACAGGTGCAAGGAAAAACTCCCTGGATTTATTTTAGGAAGAAACTTTGAGATGTCATCTAGGAGACATCACTAACAATGTGTTATCTACATACATATAATTTCAATCCAAAAGCTTTAAGCAGTTGATACATTAGCAGTGTTCTACGTTGACCACCGCTTAATCTCCAATTCCCTCCTCAAACCTCCAATGATTTACATATATCTTGTTTATACAACTGAGGAATTGGGGGGGAATCAAATTCTGATCATCCAGGCATCAGTCCAACAGTTTAACCACCAAACCACCACTTCTCCAAAGATAAAACCTGCAAAAACTTGCCAAACGGACTGTAATAACCTGCAGGCTTCTGTAAATCCTTTGTTTGATTGTGATGCTTGGCTTTGAAAATTTGGGTTGTTGGGTAAGACAGTCTAGGGTGCAGTCAGTTCAGGGTACTGTGCTGAACATTCAAGTTATAACAAACCATGTATTTGTTAAGCTGAGATGTCATGTTTGATTGGTGTTCAATCCTCTGGGATTTAAAGAAATAAAATTTCTCTTCTAATAGAGTCTTCTAATAAATTGTCAGCAAATTATTGGCAATACAGTGTAAGTTAAATTTAAAGTTTACATACTTAAAACCTTTTAAACTCAAATTTACACTTAATTCAATGCAAACTGTTTTTTGTGTCTGTAACTGTAGCCATCTGTCAATCACTAGCCGATGGCAGGCTTGGCTTCTTTACACCGAGTAAGTAGGACTCAGTGTGACTGTGAATAGCCGAGCTGACAATTGACCCACTAATGTCAGTAAGTGACAGGCATCACTGTGCCAGCATTACTCTGAGGTGATGGAGGATTATGAGTCAGCAAAAACAATAGCTGTAAATACCCCCAAGGCAAAAAGGATCTCACTAATAAGATAATGCCATTTGCAGAACCCTTCTGGTTCTTATAATGGTCAACATCACTCTGCTTAGGGCAGTCTGCCTACATTTGTCTGAATTTGAACAAATTCACTGGAAACACAATGATGGGATATGATCATCTTACACAGCTAGTAATCGGATGTAGACAGATAGCAAAATTAAACCAATGTAGGTCAAACAACTGGAAATAAAAGCATGTCATTCATATTTCTTTGTGTTGAGATTAAAACATCACCTTTGATGAAATGTTACCACTCAATTTCAGATAGCGCACAAGGCCAAATGATTTTTGTCTCACCCAAGCTGAAATACAAGACACAGACAGCCACCATTATCCATTTTAAAGCCAACACATGGGCAGGTATTACAGAAGATGGGCAGAGTCTTTTGGGTGATGCAGTAAGAGGAGAGTGTTGTAGTGAGCAGTGCCTTATCTATCAAGCACAAAGGAGGTTATGTTGTGGCTGCAGGTCGGGACTGTGGTGAAATAAGATATAACCACAAATAGGGCGACACCTGGAAGACTAGGATGAGGATAGACTACCAGATAGAAGTGTGGATGTGAATGGACATCAAGTCTGAGGTTGAGAGTGTCAGGTGAACAGAAACAGTCAGATGTCTTCTCACTACTCATCATTACTGGTCAGCACGTAGAAGCTTTACAAGGAATAGAACATAATCGAGATTCAAATCTCTATCTGTCAACACCTTTTAATCATTCAGTTTCATGAAAAAAATCCACTCTTATTGCATGCTCATCTTCTGGTGGGGTTATTACTTTTTTTACTCTCTCCTCTGTTCATTTCATTTGGAATAGAGAACCTTTCAGCAGAGAGTATCACAGGAGGGTGTTTATCATGAATAAATCAATGTCAGATGATATCCAGGCTCACTCCATTTTCTAAGGCTGTGGACACATTACTCCCAGAACCCCTCCATATCACCCTTTGCACATTCACACATACATGGCCTTCATCAGTATTTGACTAGCTGATGTATTCCCTCAGCATGCTCCCTTTATAGCTGCAAACACAGTTAGGGAGCAAACCTAGGACCCGACAACAATTATGATAGCAGCGATTAAGAAAACAATTATTTTCTGAGAAGTAATTATACTCTAATGTTTGAACAACAGATACAGTGGGAAAGAGAGGAAGCGATGAGACTACTGATGCGACTCACAAACAAACACATACACAAATACTGCTTTAAATCGAGCATATGTATCTTTACTACATAGGCAGACACAAAGAATAAAAGAAAGAAAATGCTTGTTACATACCACTGAGACAAGCTTCCTCAACATAAACGACTCTGCCATAACGAATAAACCAAAAACAAAGTTTAGATGGTAACTATAAAATCAACCAGAACAATAATAAATTAATGGACATGAATAATTGAGGCCTGGTTGAGAGGCGATGACATGAATATTGAAATGTCTCTACATTTGGCTTTTGCCCAGATGAACCCCCTTGAGTTCTGCCAGGCCCCTGAGGCAATTTGAAAAACATAACAAAACCTAATATCATTTGAGTGCGAGCTGAGAGCAGTCCTTTTTAACTGACAAGGACAATTTCCTGGAAGCCAGGCAATGAAAGATGTCCGGGAACACACTTTTAAATAAGAGATTACATGGAAAATGTTATCTCTCTGCGGATTTGTTTTCTGTCATGTACTGTATAGGAGTAGCTTTGGATAGCTGGGACGGTATTATTACTAGCTTATACGTCTATTGAACTATATTATACTGTAAATCCACTGTATGTGCAAAAGTATAAGGACACTAATCCAAATCGATTTTTACTTTCACTCTTACTATAATCACACATCTGTTTTTGGAGCATAGTCTTCCCAATATTTCTATTCAGCCACACTTGTATTAGTAGCAGTGTTCCAGTATATTTCAAAACAGTCAATAGAAATCAGGGGTATAATCAAGCTAGAGGTTTTGTGCTTGTTCCGTCCATTGGATATATTAATAAATGTATAAAAAAAGTGTTGTATTAAAAAATTTTATATTAAAAAAGTGTTGGCCCCCTTCCTGATTTCCAATCTTTTTGCATGTTTGTCACACTTTAATGTTTCAGATCATCAAACAAATTTAAGTTATTAGTCAAAGATAACATGAGTAAACACAAAACACAGTTTTTAAATCAAGGTTTTTAGGTATTAAGGGAAAACAAAATTCCAAACTACATAACCTTGTGTGAGAAAGTGTTTGCTGCCCTGTTAAAGCATAACTGTGGTTTATCACACCTGAGTTCAATATCTCTAGCCTCTCACTCAGGCCTGATTACTGCCACACCTGCTTGCGATCAAGAAACCCCTTAAATAGGATCTGCCTGACAAAGTAAAGTAGACCAAAAGATCCTCAGAAGCTAGACATCCTGATGAGATCCAAAGAATTTCAGAAACAAATGAGAAAGAACGTAATTGAGATCTATCATTCTGGAAAAGGTTATAAAGCGATTTATAAAGCATTGGGACTCCAGCGAACCACAGTGAGAGCAATTATCCACAAATGGCCAAAACATGGAACAGTGGAGGACCTTACCAGGAGTGGCCAGCTGACTAAAATTACCCCCAGGGGTTCAGCGACGACATATCCAAGAGGTCACAAAAGACCCTACAACAACATCCAAAGAATTGCAGGCCTCACTTGCCTCAGTTAAGGTCAATGTTCATGACTCCACCCTAAGAAAGAGACGGGAAATGGTCTGCATGGCAGAGACACAAGACGAAAACTGTTGCTGAGCAAAATGAACATAAAGGCTCGTTTTAGTTTTACCAGAAAACATCTTGATGATCCCCAAGGCTTTTTGGAAAATACTCTGTGGACCGATGAGACAAAAGTTGACCTTTTTGGAAGGTGTGTGTCGCATTACATCTGGCATCAAAGTAACACCTCATTTCAGAAAAAGAACATCATACCAACAGTAAAATATGGTGGTGGTAGTGTGATGGTCTATTTTGCTGCTTCAGGACCTGAAAGACTTGCTGTGATAAATGGAACCATGAATTCCGCTGTCTACCAAAAAATCCTGAAGGAGAATATCCGGCCATCTGTTTGTGACCTCAAGCTGAAGCAAACTTGTGTTCTGCAGCAGGACAATGATCCAAAACACACCAGCAAGTCCACCTCTGAATGGCTGGAAAAAAAACTAAATGAAGACTTTGCAGTGGCCTAGTCTTGACCTGAATCCTATTGAGATGGTGTGGCATAACGTTAAAAAGGCGGTTCATGCTCGAAAACCTTCCAATGTGGCTGAATTACAACAATTCTGCAAACATGACTGGACCAAAATTCCTCCACAGAGCTGTAACAGACTCATTGCAAGTTATTGCAATTGCTTGATTGCCGTAGTTGATGCTAAGGCCCAACCAGTTATTAGGCTAAGGGGGAAAACACTTTCTCGCACAGGGATATGTGACATTGGATTTTGTTCTCCCTTAATAATAAAAACCTTCACTTAAAAAGTTTTGTGTTTACTCATGTTATCTTTGACTAATATTTACATTTGTTTGATGATCTGAAACATTAAAGTGAGATAAACATGCAAAAAGTTTAGAAATTAGGAAGGGGGGCTAACACTTTTTCACACAACTGTGTATATATATATTGTATATTTTTTTTTCTGGACACCTGTGTGCATTCAACTCACATGCACAGAAAGGTAACAGAAAGACACACTTTTTTTGTGGCTGTGCTAATAATGGGTCCCAAACAGTTGACCATATTGTGTAAGTGTGGATCAAAATGCAATCATGGGCTGTGCACCGAAACCCCAAAGAAATCATGTACCGTATAAGAATTAAAAGACATCAGAATTTCAAATATCGAATTATTTATTTGGTGATCTGTGAGTTATTTAGCTAGTAAGTGAAGCATTAATAGCCAAAATTCTTTGTGTAAAGCGGCTGTCTGCACGCATTCATTACGAGTCTGAAAACCACTCAGGTGTGATGCTATATTTATTTCCACCTCTAAATGAGGGCAATAAGGGGGTCAATACATGCCTTGGGGAGCAACACTACAGGAATTAATAGAGAGTTCAAGGCCATTGCATCGATTGCACACTTTAGATCATAAAATTGAGAAAAAGAAGATCTACAACACATGCATTTGAAGAGCTAAAAGGGATAAAGGGTAAACTTGAGTACCTCTATTTGCTCCTGGGTTTGTTCTTTAGACTAAAACCACATTGGTTTTAATTCAGCATAATCCTCCTAATACTTTCATTATGAAGTTACCTGTTGAGATAAAAAAGTTGTAGAGATAAAATGAAATAATACACAATAATAACTAATATATGGAACATCTGGCAAAAAATGTCAATGTTGACAGGGGGGAAATGAAGTAGAACAGGAAAATGTGATGCATAAAGTCTTTGTAGTGTGAGTCTAAAGCTAAAGTGGAGGATCAGAGGAGTAGGAAATCGTGAGGACGGATGGACTAAAAGATCTGACCAGGTGAGGGATGTACGCTTCGGTGCCCCCAAAAAGCCCCCTTTCAGTCCGGCTGACTGATTTTCACCAAAGTTTGCTTTGAACTTTCTATTCAGAGGACCTAGTCTGGGGTGAGAAAACACTAGCATATGCCTAAGGGTTGTTTTTTCCTTTTTTCTTTTCTAAGCCTTTCACTGAAAAGAATGCTGATCAGCTAGGGCTGAGTTTTGCCCACACAAAAGGCAGCTCAAGGGTCAGATGTGATTAGAGTGGCCCTTGGGATAAGAGCATGACCTGGTGAGATGCTATCAAAGAAGCACTTTAGCAACGGGTGAAGATTTTCCTTACTAAAATATTCTACTTTAGGAGAATATTATAAGTTGGTCCAAGCTTATAAAAGTGCTCAATGGGTCCATGGGGGACAGATTAGATAATAAAAACAAACACAAGATTCTCGCTACTTTCAACTACTGACAGCCTTAAGTAGGACATCGTTTGACTGAACTGTGCAGCAAGCTTGTGTAATAATCTTTCCCTGAAGGGGTTCCATGTGCTCTGGAACAAAGGTCACACTCCTGACTGAACTTCAACTGTGCTCAGGGGTCTGGAGGTCCTCACAGGCCAGAAAGAAAAAGAGAAATGGAGCTTGACTAGCTTCAAGCATTTTTTTATGACAAAGCAGACACCTGAGACTCCTTGAGCTCAGGATAAACAAAGAATCCCAAACTCTCACACAGCTACTGTCACAGAACACATTATCATTTACACATGTGCATAAGTAATAACATGTACGATATGCACATGATGTATCACAGAGTATCACAGCTTCACTTAGTATAGCCACAGTAAATATGCCTCCTCATTTCTCTCCCACGTTAGAAGCATTTAATTCATAATTTTCACTCTGAAACATTGGAAACTTCCTAAGCATGAGCAGCAGAGAGGGTTACCATGGAGATGGAGTATGAATGTATTTGTTCAGGACTTAACAGTTGTTATCCACATTTAGCTGTGTGGTAGTCATGTAACTGGGTAAAAGTGCTATGCCAGCAACATGAATGATAGTGGCCTTCTGTACTCCTGATTGAGAAAAGTATGGAGGAAGAATTCTCTAGAAACTCAGCTGTTTGAAAAGATGTTTAGAAAGTCTCTTTTCAGACCTCTAACCGTTTTACTAAATCTAATTTATTTTTAAAGAAAAACCTAATTAGCACACAACATTCTGCCTTTTAATCCATTATTGTATGTTTCTGAATACAATTGTGAATCACCAATCGACCTAATCTGTTTTTGGACTGTGGGAGGAAACCGGAGTACCTGGAGAAAACCCACACAAGAACATGAAACATGCAAACTCCCCAGCCCGGGAATCGAACCCAGGACCTTCTTGTTGTGAGGCAACCCGTGCAATCCACTATGGCACCGCGCTGCCCATGTTTAATTTTGTTATTTCAAAAGTTGTTGATGGGTAAGCTCAAGTAGAGATCAACACAGTCTTGCTCGTTTTTTTTCCGGATGCATTGCAGCAAGGTTAATACATCTATCTTATAAGAATGCAGCAGGTGCACTGTGGGTCATTTGACATGAATCAATCAATCATTTTCTAAAAAGAAAAATGGAGAAGCAGATCATCACTGTTTTTTCATCAATAAATTGTAGGCAAGTTACAGAACACACATTGTAAAAAATTTTTGTAATAGTTATTTTTAGCTAATGGCTGCTTAGCATTGACAAACCCTCTCTAGAGGAGGGTCGCATAGCCAAGGAGGGGTGGCGAAAAAAATTTAGTGTAAACAAACAACTGATCATCTGCTAGCTATTAACCTAAGATGAAAATGAGATTAATAAAGATTTTAGGGCTTTGAGTTAGGGGCAAGCAGGGCTGTTGATTAGCGCCGGCTTTTCTGTAGGATAGGATGTGTTTCTGTTTAAGCTTAAAAAAGCAGTCATGCATCTCTCGTAGACCTCTGGTCACGTTTAGCCTTTGCACGACGTTCAATCAGCCATGCCTGTCATACCAGCAGCACTCAATCACTTAGATAGAGAAAGGGAAAGACAGAGAGTGAGACAGAGATGCTAACTGGAAGCGAAATCCATACATTCTCTAAACAATTTCAGTCACCAGTCCCCAGGGTGCTGTGTGTGGACAGAATTTTACTTGAATGCTTGCTCTGTGTGTGTGTGTGTGCGTGTGTGTGTGCATTCGTGCGTGCGTGCACGTGTGTGTCTGTGAGTGCTTCTAATGAATCCATATATCCTTAAGACAGTTATGCATTCTGTCAAGGGGTCATAGATGTGCCACATCACAGCAGGGTGCAGAGGAAAGACTACCACAATTAAAACATAAAGAGGAATTCCTTAACTAGTTTTTAGTTAAGTAACTGAGTAAGTAGGTAACTAGTAATTTTACTCAAAATTTCAGAAGTATTTTCACATGTATGTGATATAAATCATTATTTCATTTTCACTTGTATGAAAGTGTACACACATAACACATGTGGTCTGAAGTATGTAGGAGTGCTCGTCCTGTTGCTAATCGTTGTGCTATTAGTAGATATCCATTACACCAGAGGAAGTCGGTAAATGAATGCTTTTTACTTTCTAAAGTCAATTTTCCATAACACACCGTGTTCCTACACTGCTGCATTTTCAGAATCAAAATCCATCACCCTCTACACATAACCCATTTATTCTATACTCATTTATTTTTCTGTGCTGAATTTGGATTTTCCTCCATCCCATAATGACATTTTAAAAAGATTCATTTGAGAGTAATTTTAAGTCTGAAAATGGATAGCCTACAGTTTATGTTACCTTTGAGACCTAGAAAGAGATAAAGCTAAAAAAAGTTTCTACCCTACCCTACCCTAGCTGCACAATTAGTTACCTTCTCTACAATTTTTTTAATATCCTTACCACCTACAAATAAGTTTTTAGCTATATCTCTGCGGTTTTGTTTGTAACTGTACTCCCTATAATTTTTTTTTCTAACCTTGTACTATTGTTTCCAGCTATACCTCTTACAATTTAATGTTTTAGCTATACCCTGTCCAATATTATTTCTAACTCTACTCTCTATAATTTTCATTTATAACTATACCACCTACAACTCTTGTTTTTTAGCTATACTCTTTACAATTCTCTTACTAGCTATACTCCCTACAATTTGTTTTTTAGATATACTTATAAAAATTTTCTTACTAGTTATACTCCCTACAATTGGTGTTTCTATCTTCAAAACATTTTCATTCATTTGTTTCATTTCATTGCATTCTCTTAATTCCTGGTATCTTTAATTTTGACTTTTGTAATCACGCAGTCATATCATATCTGGAGAAAGTTTGCTGCATTAATTAAGTCATTAGTATGGCAAGTAAATAAATCACCATGTGACTGTAGAGGCTGTTGTGTGTCTAGGTTTTAAAGAGCCTGTTAAATAGCCGAATATAAGCTTGAGCTAAGAGTTATGTTTTTAGATGATTCTGAAAAAAAAAACAGTAATAACAAAGATGGCAAATTTCTATCATACCACCAGCCACTGACAGCTTATGAGTGTGAGGACTGTTGCATGTGTGTGGGTGTGTAATGGGCTGTGAGAATGAGGTGATGAATGACATTTATGTATGTGTCTCATCAGTGAGTTGAGTAAAATAACATTTTTAGTCTGTGCATGTATGTGCGTCCCCACATCTGTAGCTAACCTTTACACACTCCTTCACGTTTCCACTCCTAATTTATTGAAATACAAATGCCAAGGTTATAGTGACGTGTCAAATCAAAGACACTATTTGAAATAATGAGGAACGTTGAAGACGTCAAATGCGCAGTGAGAGAAACGGAGAGTGAGTGATAGTACTGCGCCACCTATAATATTCTGGAAAGCAGGAGTGACAGCACAAGGAGATGGCAGGAACCAAGAGGAAGACCTGGAAGGACTAAAAAGAAAGACCTGGAAGGACTAAAAAGACTTTAATAATTATTTCATTCAATCATTCATTCATCCATCTTACCTGCTAATTCCATAATTCGGAATCACAGGGGTTTTCTGGAGTTTATCTCAGCGACCACTACGCCACCACACTGTCTTATTAGGATTTAATTAATATACATCGCCTTTCCTTCTTCATTCAATTATTTGGGAGTTCTTATGTTCCTTCAGACATCTACTTTTTCAGATTAATGGATATTTAAAGTGTATTTATATTCATCGCTGCTGCCTCACTGTAGAACGAGTCAACACCTTTTTTTTCAGTAGTTGGTCTTTCAGTCACTGATGACTGCATGTGTTGGTGTTATGTGAATGTGAGAAAGAGAGAAAGAGAAAAGATGAAGGTGTGTGTAATTATTACAGTGTTTTGGACCCTTTGTTAAGTGACGCTGAGAGAGAGACAGAGAGAGAGAGAGAGAGAAATTGAAAGAAAATTAAATAAAAAAATAGAGACCATTTCATCTCTCTTTCTTAAAAATGTGCAGGATTAATTAGTTTAATTACAAGGCTGAAATTCTCATTAAAACATCAGAATAAATTTTTTCTGCAGACAAAAAAAATCTCTCTCTCTTTTTCTTTCTCTCTCTCTTTGTTCTCCCATTATAATTTCTGTTTTCTCTCTGAAAGGCTTGACCATGTTGTACAAATCAAAAATCCTCGAGCGTCTCTTAGTTCTTCTCTTTGAGTCAGCCTTTGTTCAAGTCCATGACTACAAAGCTTTATTGCTATTGTCCTGCCCAACTTGTCCACCTACATACTACTGTACTCATATTGTATGAAGCACAACAACTTATCTGTTTATCAAGGGTGAATCTCCTACAGCTGATTAAAAATTTGGTCATGTCCATATTCTTATATGGTATGCTTATACGGTAAATAGTTTCGGTGGAAAATAGCTAGGTAGCACAGTTGCTTTAGCTACAATTACTTCTCAGTGATTGTGAAGAATGAATACCTCATCTCATCACCTCATCATTTCTTTGTTTTCTATTTTTTTGCCGAGATAACCTAATGAGTTTGCAATGAATTAATAATCATGATGTAGTAAATAGAGATAGCTAGAAACGGCAGGAAAAAAAATATTGTATGAAGCTTTGCTATATATTTTATAT
>JAOTRA010000034.1:4249498-4261998 GCA_026260255.1 Pseudolaguvia tuberculata
AGAGGAAGTGAAAGCCTAGAACTCGGGCGAGGGCGCCCTCTGCGGGCGGTCCTCCGAAGGCATAGTCCTTACAATAAATATGAACATATCTTTTACATACATAATTTAAATGTACAATGTTATCTAAAGCTGTTGTTAAAATGTTAAAAATAAGAAGGGCTTGAATTGAAATACAGGAGGAAGAGTGACACTAAATCTGGAATGCAATGTTTATAAATATCCAGATGTCTCATTTCTATGTAGTGTATTTGTCCACTGCTTTTGCTGCACTCATGTCTAAATGTTTTACATGCTGGACATCAGGTTATACAGATAATGGTTTGGTCCTTTAAAAGGATGCCGATGCGCTCGAGTTCAAGCAGAAGAACACACTGCATACTTAACACCTGCAACTCTATATGGCTTTGATTCATTATTGAAAAGCATTTAAGAGTAATGTACCAGACATAAATTAAGTAATAGCCATGAAAATGGATGAGAACTTCATTGAGCATAGAACATTACTAGCCAACTGGAAATTTCATTCTCGTGCATGCTCCAAGGCACAAGCCTGAGTTGATTGCTAAACTCTCTAATAAGAATTCGGATAAACAGAGCAGTATGAGACCACAGCTACTACCCGAGTAATATATAAACCCTGAGGGAATGTCCAGCTTTAATTTAAAGTCATTCAGAGGTTGAAGAGGTAAATTTAACTCGTCAGATTAGTATTGCTGTTGAACTGCTACTTGAAAAAGATTAAATGCAGGATCAAGGATTACTTTATGAATTTGTGGAAATCTTTCTCATTTGTGGTTAAATTCAAGTTAGTCATGCTAGTGGGCCCTAATATCTATAAAAGCAAACAAAGTGAAAGCCTGATACATGGCTTCTGTTAAGATACAGAAACAAGTGCTTAAAAAAACTCTTAAACAATTAATTATAATTTAAACTAAATGAAATCCCCAAATAAACAAATCATGGAAAAGCTTTTACTGTTGAAGACTAAATCACATCATTTGTGGCAGTATGCCAAATTAAAGATCATCAAGCATTCTATTAGCATTTAACAAGCTAACACTATCGATCAAATCTATACTGAGTAAACAGGAATAGATCGGGTAAAGTGAACGTCCTTGTTCAAATAAATACAATGTGGCATATTTGTCAAAAACTGAGCAAGACGTCTGAGATACATCTTCATAGTATTAGTAACTTAATTATTCATTAAGTTATATAATCTACTCTATACCTGCTATAATCTACCTTATCAAAAAATCTGACTGGAGCAAAGACATTTTTAATTATGAGTCTTGCTAGAATTCCTGCTAACGGCTTTTACCATAGTTTCCTAATCCTGGTATTGAAAAACCTTGTTTTCTACACATTTTATATTTCCACCGCAATGGAGCCACTGAGATTACTGTCTTTAAGGCTAATCCATGATAAGAGCACAGTGAGCCTGACTGCTTCAAAGAAATGCGCTATCATAAGCTGGCATCACTGTGACAATGATCATAAAGATACTGGTCTTAATCCACATGTAAAAACATGTTTCCATTCATTCCTCCTTATCCTTTTTCAGCTCCACACTTTAACACCCCAGATTTCTGTGTTCAAATGGACCTGGTATTCTATAGCATAGACAGTGCTACCTGATAATCTACACCAATTAATTTTGATCCAAACTTGAATAAATCTAACTTAATATCAGTGTCACAAAGTGTCACCGACACAGCAACACATAGAAACAGTTAATGGTGTGCCTTCCATGTTGTCACTTGTTTTGCTTTGACTCAGTTGCTCCTTGCTGGAGGGCAATGGAACATCACACGTTTCATTAGCTGGGTAAAAATATCCCTAGGGCATGCAACGCTGGAAAGAAGATGACAAGGCAGAGAACAAAGAGAAAGAGAGATGCAAAACAGAGATTGCAACTAAAAACATTGGTAAATAACTAGTTCAACCTTGTTGTTTTTAAAAATTTAGAGCCAGAATACTATCAGCAGTTTAGTTAGAAATCAATTTATATTGTCATTTTACACCTGATATTGAAGTATTTTATGATTGTTGATAAAACTTTTTACAAACTTTAAAATGAACCTTTTACTTTTTCAACACTGCACACACTAAAGACAACAGCAAAGTGTGTGAACTAAACTGTAAAATTACTTGTTTACAACCATTTCTGTCCAGTAAACACTGTTTTCGAAACTGCACGTGTTTATCATCCAGGAGTCACCATCACCAAAACTGAGTTTTGGTACTACCCAATTTGCAAATGTTTGCATACTATGTTTCAGAATGGTAACAGTCAGCCTCAAAAACCTGCACACATCACAAAGACCAGTAACAATGTTTTGTTACATTCACTCAAACCTAACAAATCATCTGTTTCATCAAAAACTAAAAAGCAATTAACATAAAAAATAGCACTTTTACATTAAGACTACGTATTAGCACCATCATCATTATCATTACCAATAATAATATTATCAAAACTTTTAATGAATTAAATTCATAAATTAATTATTCATTCATTTGAAAGACCACATTTAACCAGCTCCTATGCAATGCCGTTATAGAGTAAAGGTATATACATGTATACAGGTCTTGCCATAACACTTGCAATAACATTTTGTTTACTGGACTGGATCATCTCATCAATAAAGTAAGTAAAAGATTTTAAATGTTTTTTGTGATGTCAAATTCATACTTGGTTACTGGGTGATTTCAGTTCATGACATGTTTTATTGTAATTTTACAACGATGGGAAAGTATGGTAGTCAATACTTAACAAAATATAATAGAATTGTTGATTCACAATAATGTGTTATTTGTTTTAATATCTTTTT
This sequence comes from Pseudolaguvia tuberculata, assembly GCA_026260255.1. Classification (NCBI taxonomy): domain Eukaryota; kingdom Metazoa; phylum Chordata; class Actinopteri; order Siluriformes; family Sisoridae; genus Pseudolaguvia; species Pseudolaguvia tuberculata. The sequence goes on from JAOTRA010000034.1 coordinate 4,252,333, forward strand.
CTTTGTCTTCGGCTGCTCCCATTAGGTATTGGCACCTAACCCAAACCCTAACCCATTCGACTTGGTGGGGTTTTATGCTGGATGCCCTTCCTAATGCAACTCTCTCATTTATCCGGGCTTGGCACTAAGGTTGTACCCTAATGGATGGGATTATCCGCCTAATGTACATGTTTTTGGACAGTGGGAGGAAACTGGAGTACCCAGGGGAAACCCACACAGGCTCGGGGAGAACCTAATCATTTATAATAATTTAATTTCTGGTTGCAATATTTTAGTTCATTCAGTACTATTATTTGAAATATTTGGTTATTTAAGTTAGCAGAAAAATACTGTTGATTGTGTTTGTTAGAGATAGCACAGCTGGTGGAATTCTTTAGTAGATGGTTATTCAAGGACAGATTTGAATGTTTAAAAAATGAGCAGTGGTTAATATAAAACTTGTGTATATTTTGTATAGAAAGTGTAATATAAGACATTAGCAACCTACACTAATTCTATTTCTGTTTCAGAGGTGAGTCCTACATTATGATGATGTCATTAATGATCTTAAAAAGAAAATGAGAGTGATGTTAAAAAATGAAACAAGATGCTATTTTGTACTAGCATTGCCAATGAGCACTGGATAGTGGCACTTTGACAAAAGGTTTCATTCTTTTCGTTATTGTATTTCATATTTCATCCAGTATTTATTTGTAATGAAAATTACATTTACACCAGAGCCTTGCTCAGGAGCTCAGTAGTGGTAACTCTATTGGAAGGATTCGAACCCATATGCAGCCAAACAACTTTAAAACTGTAGTTCCACTTTCCATTTATTTCATTAAAAATGGACTGATAATCATTCATTCATTCATTCATTAACCAGAATTAGTGAATAAGCGGGTAAGAAGATGACTGAATGAATAATCAACGTAATGTACATGCTTTGGGCTGTATGAGGAAACCAGAGTACCTGGAGGGAAACTATTATTATTGTTGTTGTTGTTGTTATTGTTATTGTTGCCATTCATGATATTTACTGCTACTCAAAATAGAGCGATATTAACACAAGTTGCTGTGAACATAATAAATAAATAAATAGGCTCTACCTATTATGAACACTGCAATCGCAAAAAAAAAATGTTCTCCAATAGAGCGATATTAACTGTTTTGCACAAGGTGCTGTGAATATAAAAAATAGTATCTGCCTTTTTCGCAGACTAAGAAAACAGTCTGCTTTGATGACGCACTTCTGTATTGTTTTTCTGCTTTCAGGTGCAAGGGTCATCTGTGGTGTGCCGCACCTATTTCACCCACTTCACCCACGTTTTGCAGGGAATGAGGCAACCCCTGGTCCTTTTAAAAGAGCATTATGACTATGGGGATGGGGGGGGATCAATTATGTCCCCACCATGGATAAAAATAATTCAACAGTGGTAGCGATATTTAGACCAGAGGAGGGGAAATATATACATATATAATTTGCATCAGTGACCTTAAAACAAGTGGACATGATTAAGTGAGCGTGTGCACAGAGTGTTGCACATGGCCAGGTGGATTGAATGACACATCAAACTCACTGATTGAGTTAGCAGGTAAGGGTGTGATGGAGAAGGAGATAAAAATGGTGTGTGTATAGAGGGGGGGGCGGGTGTGTTACAAAGAGGCCCACCTGTTCACAGATGACAGGTAATCACAAAGCAGTTATTATTCTTGCAGCACGAGATGTGTGATGGGATAAGTGTTTTACGTGCATGTGGATGAACACGGACTAAGTTTTTACTTTATCTCATTCTGATTATTGTATTTGATTGTACACTAGTTTTGTACACAGGTTGTTACACTTTAATTTGTGATTGAATGTACCAGTATTGAACTGTTCAATTACTAGACTCAAAGAACTTTAGATGAGAGCCTCTGCTAATTGACGTAAATATCAATTCTCACTAAAGGAAGCAAATGTAAAATTATCATCCTTTATTTAGTATTAAAAAAAGTTGTTGGAATGGTGTATATATAGCCAACCATTTGACAAATTCTTATCAGGAGAATATATATACCATGTCAGAAGTATGTGAAACATTTACTGCAGTGCCACAGAAGCTTGTCTGCTTATATCATCTCTTTAATGCTGTGAATAATGACAGCATTACAACATTCTTATTCCTGTATTCACCAGTTTTAAAGCGATTCCCTTCCGTGTATAGATCAGAATGTTTAGTACACATAGTAGAAATCTGATAACACTATCTGCCCATCTCCTTTCTCATGTACACACAAAGAATGAAGCAATTTGAGGATTAGCCAAACCCTGATTCCTATGTAATGAGCTCTAAATGTGGCTTTATGCTAATACGGACGGGTTCAGGATAATTTAACCTCATAAGATTATTGGAAACCAAAGAACCACTCATCATTAGAAACTAGTGTCTTTCAGTTGCTGGTGTGGCTAATGTTTTTAGCAAAGCAAATTCACATGCTTGTATCACTTTTTATTCCGTTACTATAAAGTGATTGTTTAGTTTCTCATCGGTGACCTTTCAAATGCTCTGTAGGAACAAAATGGATTTTAGTTTAGCAGTCTGAGGAAAAGCAGGCCAGACCTAATGAAAACATGATACAGCAGCTAATGCACTTTAGTTCTTTGAAACTGAAGCTCCCTGTAGCATCTTTTTTTCTTCCATACATGCATACGGAGCATTTGAATGAGCACAAATAATCTTGATGGTTAAAATAAAACACCTCAGTCAATTCATTTAAATTAAATGAGTTATACGTTAAAAATGTTAGCATTAAATGTTATACGTTAATTATGAAAATATAGCTATAATTATCAGTTTCTTTCTTTCTTAAATGTTTCATTCTCTGGTATATTGCAGCCATTTGCTAGAATTATTTAGGTTCTTTTTTTTCCGCATTAATGTACACACAGCTCCCCTATTGACAGAAACACAGATAATTGTTGTAATTTTAGCAAATGTCTGCAATATAACAGTGAAAATGTTTATTTATTTACAGAAAATATTTAATGGTGATTCTGCAAGTGTCAGACATTAATGTAGGTTACTGTGTAGTTCTATGTATTATTAAAGTCATTTTTGGCTATTCTACCCATCTCTAGTGGTTGGAGCAACTTGAAATAAAATGACCTACTATATAAGAATTTTTTTTTATTTGCATATCTTAGGATTTTGAAGTCTAATTACAGCTATGTTATAGAATCCTAATTAACGGTAGTTAAAGATCTTGCTTTATATTACCACAGCAGCAGCGTGTCAGGGAAACCCTGGTGTTCTGATCAACAACACAAATTTTTACTGTTTGAGACACTACTGCCCCCTTTCACCTAAATGGTGACGCTTGTCAGTTTACTGTACTTTCTTCTCTTGGTCAAATAATCTTTTGCGAACATTCAAAAACTCAAAAACAGTGTTGTCAATGTGCACCCAGAGGACATTTTTAAATTACTGTATCATTTCATGTGACGCCTCTCTCACCACACACACACACACACACTCAACCATAATAACATGCAAAAAATACTCAGTTGGTTCACACTCACATCATGATGATGCCAATTAGCATAGGAAACACAAGGCTAGCATTTTTATCTGTCACTATGTTTATTCACAAGTCGTTTCTACCGAGATGAATAAAACTCGCCTTAAAGAAAACTGATGGTAGAGCCTAATGAGCAAACCAAAAACAAGACAGAAAGAAAAAAGATTTTAAAAAATATTCTGAACCACTTTCAAAATAAACCCTCGGTTTTAGCAGGGCCCTTAACCCAGAATTGTTTATACAATGTTAGATTTTCTACAGTCTTAGTTTTTCTATGGATGGATGAAAATATGATGGAGAAAATCACTGGGGCAAATTTTCATTACATTATTAGTTCAATCTTATCTTAATAACAATGTCCGCACATTCTTTTATTTAATTGAAATTTGTATATTTTTCCCTAATCAGCCAAAATATTAGTAAGTATTACTGAAATATTTTAATGGTTTACATTTTTAAATTTACAGCATTTTGCACCCCTCCCGCCCACCTCCCAGCTGAACAATTGGGGTGTTTAGGGCCATGGTCAGGGACCTAGCAGTGGCATCTGGATGGTGCTGTAAATCAAATCCTAAGCTTCCAGTTAGCAAAACAACACATTATCTACTAAGCCAATTTAAAAAACATTTCATAATAGAACCCATAATAATCATAGTGACAATAGTGTGATTATAATTTCATTTACTGTCTATTGCTGTATACAATATGGTCGAAAAGATCTGCAACTGCATGACCAGGAGATATACAAGTGTTCACATGGTACTGGAGAGAAGCATTGATTTCACAGTAAAGCTTGTAAAGCAGTAAAATATTTACAGCTTTCCATAACTCATACCTTACAAACGTCACACTGTCTGTTCTGTATCAGCAGTAGAACCTAGATATGAATTAGTATTGTTGCCACTATCGACAAAGTGTGTGTCCATGTAAGGGATGTTGTTCAAAGCATTTTTAGGGAAGGGGGGGAATTTGTGGGAACTGTTGAACTTAGAGTGCACATGTTTGTGGAAACCATCTCTATAATGATATTATACAGTATCATATATACAGAACACCAGCATTCCTGCTTCATGTCCAAATGATCTACAGAAACTAAAGTGGGTGAAAAACATGAATAGCAACATTTTGGTAGTAACCAACGGTAGTAAACTGATGGTGCTGGGAATCAAACCCCAACACCTTGACAACTGCACTTCCACTGTCTCTGTAATACTACAAAGTGCACTTTCTTTTGTCTTATTAAATTGCAAAAGTTAGAGTTAGAGCATAGCTGGTGAGGGAAAGATTAAAAAATTCATTTGGATTAAAAATAGATCATCTGGTTATGTCATAAAATGGCTATAATTCAGGGCAATCATATACAATTGAATGGTTAGATGCCAAGTTCTTAGGGGATCAGCCCTGACACTGTTAAGCTACTATAGGACCCTGTGCTTTCACCTCAATTTTAAAGATGCAAAGATTTTTACTGTGATGAAAAGAGTGACAATATTAAATGCATAGTTGTAATTTTATTACTATTTTCAAACAGTCATTTCTAAAGTCATATAGATTGTGCTCTAATTCTCAGCACAACTGTGAGGATGTAGTTCAAGGAAAAACTATCTGGCTGGGATAATAATAAAGAAAACCCAAACATCTCAAACAGGGCTGTATTTAGTATTTCCCACAATGAGTAACAATATGAAGTCCTCTGAGAACAGCATGTCGATGAACAGCACTTTGCTCTAATAGCCACCAAGGTAAAGCAGACCCAGCTTAATAGTACTGAACAGTCTCTACCTGCCGTTTCCAAATGAAGTCCAAAGATTTCGAACTATTTTACAATATTCCTGTGCAGTTTTTTTTCTCCCAATCATGCTTCGCCAGCCAACAGATATAATATGGTCTCAAATATGTGAGAAAAGTCTATCTGGTGCTGATGCTAAGAAGGGAATATTGGGTTAACATGCAAAGAAAGAATCTTCTTTTTGATTTTTCAGACAGAAGGAAACTCTTCTTTTCTCAGTTTATATTAAACGCTCAAATACAAATAAAATCTCTCATCCCTTGGTCCTCTTTTATGCACACACTTACATACTTACTTTTTAAAAGAATCACAAGGCGAAAGAAATTTGAGCACTGCAACTATCCATAGAACTGTATTTTGAGAGAAAGGAGAAATTAGAAGAGAATTAATAAAAAATCTTGAGGAAAAACCCTAAGAAACTTAACTAAAAGAAAGAGTAAAAAAAGGTGTAGCATCCTCTGGAAAAATCTCCTGTAGATCAAAAAGTCTTACAAATTATGCCAAATCTGACTAAAAAGGTAATAAGGGTGTGTGTGCATGCGTGCGTGTGTGTCCATACTAATACTAATCTGCAGTTATGGATTAGCACAGTTTAATAGGATAAAGAGAGAAGAGAGAAAGTCCTTCTCTCACCTGCTTAGAGCAAATCTTTTTATCAGACACATCAATATATAACACGCATGATTGCGTATTCTGCTCTTGATTAAGCATACATCTTATTACAGATTCTTTTCTTAATTAATGATCTAAACCTAAAATTGTGTCTTGACCTGGTTGTCCTTCAGCTGTTAGAAGTTTTCAAATAATTACATTTAACTTATAGCTTCAAACCAGCATAAAGATGGGTTAGCTGCAGATTTATGATATTTATTTGATAGGTGAGAAACAAAATAATTATGTTGAAGCCTTCATTCATTCATTTATTCATCTTCTTACCCGCTCATTCCGCACATAAGGTAAGAGGCAGGCAAACACCCTGGTCAGGTCGCCAGTCCATTGCAGAGCCACACATTTCGAAACCAGAGTACCCGGAGGAAACCCACACAAGGACAGGGAGAACATGCAAATGCCACACATAAAGACCTGGAAATCGAAGCCAGGAAGTTCTTTTTGTGAGACAGCACTGCTAAACACTACGCCACAACGCCGACCTGGTGAAGCATTCACTTTTTTTTATCATTGACCTCCTTAATCAACAAGATTTTCAGCCTTAGTCTGCTTTTTGTTTTTCCACATTATTCCAACATTAATCCGATAATTGTTCTGTGTCAAAACCCCGGAAGGAATACAAACTTGATTCAAACTCATCTGGCAACCATGCTGAAAATTTGACACTGCCATTTACTGCAACTCTTGACCGATATCCACATGATTTCAGGCAATTTTCTGCTGTCACAGGATAAATGAACAAATGAGCAGGTGTTCTTAATAAAGATGTGGGTGAGGTTAAAACAAAAAAAGCCATTAAGCTGTTTGGCTCAGTGTGGTAGATTGAAAAATATCCGCTGTGATCCTTTAAGGATGAAGGATTTTATTGGTTAGATCTAAATCTAACCAAGCCATAAATCTTACCATCTCTTTTTGCTACAAACAAAAATAAGAATTTCTAGGCCTAGAAATAAATATATTTTATTGATCCCATGAGGGAAATTCTTGATTTTTGCATATCCCATATTAGTAAGTTGGGGGTCAGAGCGCAGGGTCAACTATTGTACAGAACCCCTGGAACAGAAAGGGTTAAGTGTCTTGCTCACGGACTCAAAAGTGGCAGACTTGAGCCCTGGTCTTCCATGGCGGTGGTGGGCCTTGAACTCAGTTCTTCATGGTTGTTCGATCAACAACTCAGCACCTTAACCATTGAGCCACCACTTGAATTAACTGTTAAATCATCACGTACTCTGCTTCCAAAATAATTTTTAAAATATTTTGTCTTTTGGTGGTGGTATAATAAGTCTTTTTTTGTCTTTCTAAAGTGCCACCCATACTGACCTCAAACACAGGAGAGCGTTTCACAGTGCAGCTGACAACCTAAGAAATGAATACCAGTGGATTTGAATAGGCGCTGACATTACCGCAAAGCAATCTAGCAAAAAGCAAGATAAAAGCAAATACACTGTGTCATACTTCCCGTGGGCTGTGCGTCGTTCTTCGAGCTTTTAAAATCTGTATAGTACCTTGGATGTATGCAGTACATAGAATCAATATGGCACATTGGAAGTTAAATAAAGAAGCTTTTCCAGACTCAGGACATTGGGTCGAATCCGAGAAAATGTACAGAGGAAAACTTACGCATCATGCAAACTCTGAAGTGCTTTATTTGCATTTTAGTCTAACACAATCAGCCTGAGAAACTGACACCCAGACATGTGTGTGTATAAATGTATAAAGAATATAGTATTTGGATTCGGTTTCACTGCACAGCATCTGGCTGACACTTTGTTTATAGGTGTATGAAAAGTAGAAACCATTACCTTCCATAGCCATCAGTACATGCCCAGTAGACAAAACAAGCATATGATGTTTACACAATGAAAAAGCTAAGTATAACAAAGCCTGAGATTAAACAGAAACAAAAACGAAACAAAAACGACACTGTCTTCAGGTAGAAGAATATATTTTTTCCAAAAATTGGTAAAACTACCAGACATGTATCATATGGGCTTCATTCTAAACCAGACTCAAGTTGTTAGCATTCCCTTTTGAATGATAACATACGGTGCTAAGACACTATTTGCAAAAATAAGCTGGAATGCATTTGAAAATGGCTAAAAATAAAGCAAAGAAATTATGCCTACTACATACTAAAATCATATTCAAAAGAGATTTTCATTTTGTTGCTGCTTTAAATGAAGCCAAATAATGAGTCTTTTGTATGTGAGTGAGATCCTCATTTAATCTTTGATCACGTTTTGTCACTCTAAAAATGTAAACCATGCATCCGAAGGATGTTTTGCATACAGAAGAAAGTGAAATATAAAAAAAATGCTATGAGAAACGAAAATATACGCTTCAAATACCGCAATGCATAATGAGGCCTCATTAATAAAACATGAGCAGCCACGAGCTGCGATACTCTCTCAAAAAAAAGGCATAGACATCCCTTTTTAATGATATTGATTGGATAGAGGTGTGTGTCGGTATTGTGTGTGAGTTGAGTGTGTGCTTTATATTGATTGCTCTGACCTGAAGCCTACAGCCAGCCTTAGGCTACGGCTATAGGACATTTTTTACAACTGCACTACACGTGTTACATCTTCACCCTGGTTCTAGTGATTTAGTAACAGGATAGCAAGGAGAGAAACTGTGTGGGGCAATGTAGGTCTGGGTCATATGTGTGAGGCGAGTGTTTGTAGTAGGCAGCGGAGAAGGGAAGGCAAGGTGGCAGGTAGAATATGGCCAGAGCTGTTTCACTTGACACTTCGGTGGCTTCAAACAAACAAGCAGAAGCCCAAAGGAGAGCGCTTTAATCCATTCAGCCATGGCAATTCTCATTATTGACTGCCGAGGAACAGGACAGGAGAGAGGTAATGCAATAACAGGGGAGAGTCAAGGTGGGGGAGGTGTCTTGAGAGGTGAGAGAATAAAGGAGAAAAGGTACAGCATGATCCTGGCAGAAGGATGGCAAGGTTCTGGTGGATTTCTTTGTTTTTTTTGGGTAGTAGTTTGGGTAAAAGAATGATAGTGTAAATGATAATTGCAAATTGTACAAGAGAGATATTAGGGGTTAAGTAGTGTTTAGTGAAAGATGATTTGTAGTACAATACCTAAGTAAGTATTATAACATTGAGTATTTTTGATTAGTGTACACACAGAAAAATAAGTCGGTTCCCACTTGTGGTAGGTATTGCCCACTCACCTGTATGTAGGGCAATCAGAATTGTGTTTTTCCTCTTCCAGAACAAAAGATCAGTTCACTATTTATTTAACTATTTATTGACCTGATGATATTATTATTTATGTTGTTATTTCTTTAGCAGCCAGTGTCTTTTGTTGTCTGTATAATGTTACATAATGTTATAATTAAATAAAAGCTAACAATAACTAACTTAAGACTCCTAAAATCCTCCTTCAATTGTGTTTGCATGCCAGAAAGACATTTTACTTTTTAATTTTAAATTTATTCTTTTTGTACGTAGCACCATGGTCCCATGAACCGTTAGTTCATTTTACTGTATACTTAAAATGAAATTTAAACTTCGTTTACTAACAGAAATGATGTGACTGAATGCCTTTGTACACTGCAGTAAATACAGTGCAGTAAATATCAAGAAAAATGGCAACCCAACCTACAGACTGGCTGATTGCTGACATGTCATCCTAGTCCATGTAAAAGTAAC
>JAOTRA010000034.1:4286100-4299084 GCA_026260255.1 Pseudolaguvia tuberculata
ATATTCTTATTTGTATAATGTTAAATTCAGTTGAACTTTTCATACCTACCCTGCCCAGATCAGTATCATTGGTGTTGTTTACACAGTCGCCTCACAACATGAAGGTCCCGGGTTCGATTCCCAGGTCGGAGATCTTTCTGTGTTTGGATGTTCTCCCCGCGCTTGCTAATTTGGATAATTGTAATTGGTAATTGTATAGGAGTGAATGTGCGGCCCTGAAACTGGCGACTTGTTTAGGGTGTACCCCCGCCTCTCACCCTATGTGCGTTGGGACAGGCTCCAGCAAACACCGGTGACCCCGAATTAGGGAATAAGCAAGTAAGAAGATGAAGAAATGAATGGTGTTTCAATTCATGTTATTTCCTGTCTGTAAGTAAAAACGTTAAAATAAATAAATAAATAAATAAATCAATCAATTAGTAAGTTTGACTTTAGTGTGGCTGTTTTCTAATCTGAATTTTAACGAAAAAGAAATTTTTAACTGGACTATGTTGACCATAACTGCTGACCATATTTCCCTCAACCGATACTAAAGAGTGAAAAATAATGATTCCTGAAATCTTGTCTTTCACTTCTTTCATCAAAAGCAATAGGCTGAAATCCTGCAGTAAATGCTAAATCCGCTGTATACTGACATAATGCCCTTTAAGCTGACTAATTCCTCCTGTATCCCAACCTCCTTTCTGACTCTCAATTTCTCTATCACACTTTCTTACCTAGCTTACTCTTTTACACACTCACAAACAAACTGCATGCACATGTCTTGATACACACTTAGTTACACACTTGCCTTCTGTCATTTTCAACATTTCATGAGATAAATAATAATAACAGTACAAATGCAATCATTAACATGAGCAGTTGCTAAGGAACCTCTGGAACTTAAGTCCACTGAGTTTTACTTAAGTCCCTTTTTCTTCCACATGAGAACAAACATTTTCTTCCACATGAGAACAAGATAATGAAAAAAAAAAACCCTAGTTTCACTGTCTTTAAGAAATGTGCATCATGTGCGTATGTGCAACTTCTGTATGGTGGCACACACCCAATAATATCTGTTTCTAATCAAAGGCAGATATGGTTGAAGGATAAGGAATGATGAGAGTAGGATTAATCTGATATCATGTAGTGACTGTTAGGAGGGCATTCACTTTAATATATGCTGCTCTGAAGGGAAACTGGTTGGGATTTTGGATGTTGTTTTGTGATACAGTTTAAATCATTTGAAAAGAAAAGAAAAAAGTCATCCCATTCTGTAGTCGTTAAGGTCTGAGTGTCCAGAGCAGCTGTAATCTATGCTAACATGAAGGATGCTGGTACTATCAGATAAAGAGCCATTGATGATTGTAGAGATGGAGGGCGGAAGATCCGGAAAGATGGTCTGAAACAGTGTAGAAGGGACAGGATTCAATAGGCAAATAGTATAATATCAGGACATGATGATTTGTTGAACCTTTTCTAATGCTAAGGTTGAAAATTGTGAGTGTAAGATTAGTCAGAGAAGTGGTGAAGGTCTAGCAAATTTAATAAATATTTTTTATATAGAAGGGAACAAAGTGTTCCACATTCAGAAGCAGCTTTCAAGGGTCTTTTGCAGAGGTCACATCTGAAGATAACTTATACTAGAGGGCATAGTTAAAGAGATCTGTGTTATTTCTAACATCATCTCTGCTGGTCTTAATTTTTGCCGGCTGTTAAGCAATACATCAGACAATCATTAAGATGTGTCTTTCCAGGAGGTTGAAAGATGATAATGATAAAAATTTTGATTGCAGAAGAGATTAAACCCGAATGAAACCAAATAAATAAATGTTTAAATGAGATATAGTAAGAGGTGTGAAACAATTCTGAGAACACGTGGTGTATGAGAGAATGCAGAGCATAAATCAGCTGAAGTAGCAGAAATCAGTGGGGATATTCAGGGGTATTCACATCTCATTGAGCACCAGGAAGACCAGTGAGTTGAGAAAGGATAGAGCTACAAGGAAGCTTTCAGAGCCTGCCTGTCAGCAATGTTTAAGTGTGGAACAACAGAAGATGATAGATGATTAGAAGTGGTAGCCTAGTGGTTAAGGTGTTGCACTAATACTAGAAAGACCAGGGTTCAATTCCCACCTCCTCTAAGCGACCACTGTGGGCCCTTGAGCAATGCCCTTAACCCACAATTGCTCAGTTGTAAAAGCAAAAGAGACCAAATGTAAGTCACTCTGGATAAGAACGTCTGCCAAATGCCAAACTGTAACTGTAAGATGAGGTTGCCTCTGTTTCTAAAAACAAAATATCATTCACCAATGAATATCGTAATGCTGAAGCATACACACAAAATCTTTACAAAATGTTCATACTTCCATTCTACATACTACGAGAAACTAAGTAAGTAGTGTGAGCAGCATGTCTAAATCCTTACAATATACAATACCTGAAGGAGGCCACACGAGAGATGACTCGCCAAAATCCAAAATGGTGGAAAGCGCTGGCGTACAACTTTTTACAAAGAGATTTTTATGGAACTAAATAAACATTGTAGTTAATTTGCACTTGTTTAACAAAATGTTCACTAACTTTAAATTAGTGCTCAATATTCAAATAGAGGAGGATGTAGTACATTAAAAAACTTTTCATGTTACCGGTTAATATTTTCTAAAGACTATATTTTAACAATCTTTTAGTTTTACATACTTAATTGTAATTCATTCATTCATGCATTCATGTTCTTACCCGCTTATTCCCTAATTCGGGGTCACGGGGGTCTGCTGGTGCCTATGTCAGCACACATAGGGCAAGGGGCAGGGGTACACCCTGAACGGGTCGCCGGTCCATTGCAAGGCCACACAAAATCAAACAGTCATTCACACGTACATTTGCTAATATGGACAATATAGAACCACCATTCAACCTAATGCACATGTTTTTGGACTGTGAAAGGAAACTGGAGTACTCAGAAGAAAACCACACCCCCTAAGTGTAATATATGCTAAAATTTGTACGTGATGTAATAGATGTCTGGTTAAACAAACATAAGCATATACATGTCCTATAAATAAGGCTAAAATGCCCATAAATTAATCATAAAAAATAAAAGTGAGGCATGTTCACATTTGTTTAATTTTAGCTCTGCTTTTTGTCATTAAATTCAGAGAATTAATTGTTGGCCTGAGGGTATTTCACACCTGCTGTATACTGACAGCTTTCTGCAATAGACATGAATAAAGATAATTAGAAAGTCGGCTTTTACACAACAGGGTAATAAATAAACTGCAGATAATGCATATGCTGAGTGCTGCATCCAGACAATTCACATATATTATGTGGATTATTAGATTATTAACCATTGAGTATAAATTTAGCTTTTATCCCTTTGTATGCTCCTGTGTTCCAAATCGCAGCTTAACACCAGCTCTCCAACTTATCCAACTGTGCTGTTTATGGACTAATCCTATCAAGAATTATGGACCCAATATTCCCCTGCTGCAGACCACCATCACTCTGTGTGTGTGTTATGGGATGATGGCAAAGGGACAAGTAAAGAATTCAGGCAGGTGTGTGAAGTGTGTTGTGTTATGCATTGGTGAGCAGTGTGAGTGAGTCCAAATGTGTGTGCATGATTTTTATTGTTGAGCGAGACCTCAGTCAGTTCAGTCTGTCCTATATATGTGTGCATGGCTATGTACATGTTCATATTTTCACGCATACATAAACAATATAGCCATGCATAAGTGTACAAATAAGGAATGTGTGTTTTGTGATTAAAATGGAAATATGGGAAATACTGTACATCAAAAAATATTTAGGTGTGTTTTTCTTTAACAATTGTTTAAAATCTTCTTCTCCTTTCGGCTGCCGCCGTTAGGGCTTGCCACAACAGATCGCACTTTTCCACACTACCCTGTCCTCTACATCTGCCTCTTTTACCCCAAGTACCTGCATGTCATCCTTCACCACATCCATAAACCTCCTCTTTGGTCTTCCAAAGAGACTCTTTTCCTCCTGCCTGCTACCTCCATCCTCGGCATTCTTTTACCAATCTACTGCATGTCCCTCCTCTGCACATGTCCAAACCATCTCAATCTAGCCCCTCTCACCTTGTCTCCAAAACATCCTACGTGCGCCGTCCCTCTAAAAAAACTTGTTTCTAATCCTGTCCATCCTCGTCACCCCTAATGCAAATCTCAACACTTGAGTAAAATAAAAATGAAAATAACAATTTACTGATGATGAAGATGATGATTATTAGTGCTATAAAGCAAACATTAACCCAGCATCATGCCCACTTTTAAACACTCAAACACTGATATGCACAAGCATCAGCTTTTAAATTGCTTAGTGGCTTAGTGATTAAACCGCTAATCAAGAAACCGGAGCAAGAAAAGCAGCAGTGAGAGTGTTTACTAAAACTAGTACACATATTCTATTCACACTGCATTGGCTCCAAATGAGATTCCGTAGAGATTTTAAAATATTACTATTAACCTATAAAGTGTTAAATGGTCTCGCACCGCAGTACCTTAGTGAGCTATGTTTCGCTGCGCCTTCTTCATTTAAAGGATTTGGGCTGTCTGTCAGTACCACATGTAAATAAAGTTACAACACGGGGCAAAGCGTTTTCATATAATGCCCAAAAGTTATGGAACAGTCTATCCGTTTCTGTCAGAGAATCAGGGACAGTCTCAATATGTAATATTAGACTAAAGGCCCATTTATATAGTCAAGCATTTGATTAGTTAGTTTTTTCTTTAAACAAAAGGAGCAGATTGTGGGGACTCATAGCTGTTGAGTATTATTGTGATCTAATATGTTTGGTTGCCTTACATATCAGGGATCTTTTATGTCTGTGCCTCCCTCTGGTTTTCCTTTTAGTTTGGCTAGCTAGTTTTGTAAGGGTCCTTTCTTGTACTGAACTCTATCAGTGTTCTAAACCAAATGAGGAAGATCCATGTTTACTTTGATTCCTCTCAACGTTCCTCTCCTAATCTCATTCTAGGGAATGATTTTCCTTGTCACCCCCGGCTTGCTCATCAGGGCCAAACAGTCATAATCTTTCACTGTGTTTTCACTATGAGACAATATAGATTGTAAAATGCGCTATACAAATGAATTTGAATTAAATTGAAATCAGTAGTTACACTGTTGCTATATAGCATTAATGTAATTTGTTTAAGAGACATTTTTTCGGGGAAGTGGTAGCCTAGTGGTTAAGGTGTTGCACTAATACTAGAAAGACCGGGGTTCAATTCCCACCTCCTCTAAGCGACCACTGTGGGCCCTTGAGCAATGCCCTTTACCCACAATTGCTCAGTTGTAAAAAGAGACCAAATGTAAGTCGCTCTGGATAAGAGCGTCTGCTAAATGACTAACTGTAATTAAACTGTAATTTTTAGATAGTCAGTCTACCGATGGTAGAAACACATATATACTCCCTGCACTACAATATTTTATATTGCATTTTGCTGTGATGTCTGTATGCTTGTGTGAAACCCTATTCTACAGTTTTTTTGGAAATTATTATAGAATGGTTCTTCTGTAAACAGCTGCTAAAGTGAAACATTGTTGCTGATATTGGCTTTGCTCTGTTACTACATGTTTGCTTTGTTTTTATTATCATGTGTTTTAGTTCATGCCTTGTCTCTGCCCTTGTAGGGTTACTGCCTGTTCTACTGGAATGAATTGCAATGCTGAGTTTCTGGGTGGTTTTGTACGCAGAGCCACCCTGGTACTGCCTCCACCCGGTTGTGACACTGGCACAATCCTGAAATCTGAAAAGGCTATTTATTTTTGTTAAACTAACGTTATTCCCTGAGGTGCAGATTCTCTGAATGTAAAGTGAATAAATTATGGAAATAAAAAATGTGAATAACAGGACGGCGCTATGGTGTAGTAGATAGCAGGGTTGCCTCACAACAAGGTGGTGCCGGGTTTCGATTCCCGAGCCGGGTATCTTTCTATGTGGAGTTTGCATGTTCTCCCTGCTCTTGTCTGGGTTCCCTCTGGGTACTTCGGTTTCCTCCTACAGTCCAAAAACATGCAGATTAAATCCATAGGAGTGCATGTGTGTGAATGATTGTTTTTCTATGTGAGGCTCTGCGTTTGGACTGGCAACCCGTCCAGGTGTACTCCTGTCTTTCGCCCTATGTGAGCTGTGATAGGCACCAGCAGACCCCCATGACCTCGGATTAGGGAATAAGCAGGTAAGAAGATGATTGAATGAATGAACATGACCCCGGATGTATATTTTGTGTTCAGCCCCATCTTTAAGAGCGACTGTTCTCAGATATTACAACAAAAATTAATATATTATTCAAATCGATTATTTGAATGATGTTATATTTTCTCATAATAAAGGTTACTTTATTTGAAAATCAAAAATCTACACCAGATGTTACTAAACTTCACAGAGGACATTGCTGTGACTCAGGCTACAGGTCTCTAGTCCTGTGTGGGACCGACAAATTAAAATCCATGGCTTTTCAAAGCTCTGAAACTAGATTTTAGATTTAAAGTCAAAATGCTCTGTTATTTTTTCTCAAGTTCATATTCAAAATGAGTGAGGTGCAATAATAAAAGCCGTCTTTAATCCCATTTTTACCTTCCAATGTCTGTCTGACCCAGACAAAGTCAAGGCGTGTGCTGCATTGCTTATTCATTACTGCTTTTTTATTATTTCCCTCTAATACCCACAAAAATGTTATTACCTTTCACATGGGACTTGACCTATGAAATGCACTTGCAAGAGTTGTAAAAAATGTAGTGGAATACTACAGATTTAAATCAGATTTCTAAACGAATAGCCTTTTTTTTTATCAGACTTTTATTAAACACCAAAGTGAGTGGCAGGGCTGAAATAACGTTAGCGGTTACACAAAAGTAGCATTTCAATTTCACTTCATATATTAAAGGTTAACGGTATGGGTATAATTGGTTGACTGGATGGATAGGACATAGGGGCACTAGACCTCAGGATAGCTTTATTGAATTGACTGCCCTTTGTGTAATAAAATGGAAGAAAAAAATAGGTCCAAAGTAAAAGTCTGAGGTATGGAGAATGTGATTGGATTTCCTTATCAATTCCCCTGTCTCTACTTTGAGATTATCCTTTTGTTTAGCAGGCACACCAAATTCCCTGGTTTATTTTGAAACTTTATTACACGCCAGAAAGGTTAACAGGGCAACTAGGAATAAAGGTAAGCTTGTTTACTGTACATGGCTGCCAAAACTCTGTTTTCTCACATTATTTTTTATTTATCTTTATCATATTTTATACATTAGCAGAATAATACTTTTGAGATCACTGAGTTTAAAAAGTTTGATATTAATTTAGTATATCTCTTTATTGATCCCATTTATGGTAATTACTTCAGATTTTCATGGAGAGACTCGTGAATCACAAATCAAATGTGAGGGGGGTGTAAGTCAGCTCTATTAACAAAATTAATTACAGAAATGTATTGCTTCAGGCAAACCAGGACATTTGTACCAATTTGTCCAAACTTTATCCCTTATGAATTAAACCTAGCTAGATTTGTTTCAGTTAGATTTATTGTAACTTATTTATTGTTCTTATTGACTGCCTCCACAAACCAAGCCTCGAACATTGCATTGCAGATCTGACTCTGATAATTAGGCCCAGCTGGACCAATCGATATCATCTGCAGGAAATACAGTGGACAACAGTCAACACCCTATGGTACATGCTGGGGAATAGCAGGGTAAAGGCAGAAATCCACAGCAGGAAAGAGCATGTAAGAACCTGTGTGATTCGTTCAAATGCACTACTAGCCGACACTAAGGACAGGGAGTTGCACACCACCATAGTGAGACACTGCCGAGAAACACATTCATTCGCTTGTACAGCTCACATCCTGTCTTTCACACATAGGACTAACCCACCATGCTTGCAGATCACTAGATATGTGTTTGCTGATAATGTTCTCCTGTGGTGCAATAAGCCTTGTGTTCCCTCTGTTTGGTGTAATTAGGAAGCAATTTCATGTAATGAGAAATGCGGATTATGGTTTGAGCTGAAGGAGGAATCCTCTAAGATTTCCACTATAAATGGCAACACTGAAAAACAAATTTCCGCTACAGACTTAATTTTCTCTGGAATATATATATCTAAAAAATTTAATGTGTATGAAATCTTGCTGTGATTTTTATTAAACTGTACATATACAGGGCTATAATGAATCCCAATAGACAGATGGAAATAAAAACCAAGCACGGATAGCGCTACCACCAAGCTGTGAGCACTACTGTAAAAATGCTTACACAAGAGGCGTCGATTTCTCTGTGATGTTCCAACAAAGTGTTAGCTAAAGATCGATTTGTAGAATTTCCTTTAAACCAGATAAAAATAATTGATGTACAATGCATTTTATCAGTATATGCAAAGTTAAAATTGCAGTGTAAGAAATCTAATCAAGCATATAAACAGTTGGTTAATTATGTAGACAGGTAATGAGTAGACAGGTAATAACTTTTATTTAACCTGATTAAAAAGTGCAATTCTCTTTAAAACAAGTGACATGACCAACAAGGCTCTGATAATTAAAGATTCATGAACAATCAGCATTCAGATAAAATAAATAATGAATAAAAAACAAAAACATTGTTATGCACAATTGTCTAAACCTTGCCATGAAATACATATTTTGTAATATGCATAAATCTGTGTCATTTAATTCTTGCGTCAGATTGGTCAAAAGGTCTGTAATTATTTTCTATAACACCACAGTCCTGGGTATAATAGTTCAGAAAAACTGTAAAGCAGTGGTCCCCAACCTCTGGGCTGTGAACTGGTACCAGTCCGTAGATCAATTGCTACCAGGCCGTACAAGAAATCTTTAATTATTTGTGTTTTATTTATTATCTGAGTCAGAAAGATTTTTTTATTTTGAAATGAAATAGTGAATAGTGAAGCGACAGAAGAGTCTACGACTTCCAAGAAAAAGAGCTTTAACAGACAATGTCAGGAGTCGAACTTGAAATATGGGTTTATCGCGACAGGAGATTCCCACACACCAATATTAAGAGTAAATTGCTAATAAATTTGCATACGCGTCACATTTATTATTATATTTACAATATACACGTAGCACTTACACGACCCCTAACCCTGGATCCATGGTGATCAGAAGGTTGGGGACACTGTCATTCCTCGCATTGCCATGGTTACCCATCAAGATTTTCGTTCTCGCTGCCTCGCTTCTCGTCCCACGCATCTGAGCCGATTCAACAACTGATTAGCGGCTCTTTTAAATAGCGACGTCTTTCTTACTTAGATTGTCGGTTCATTGTATGTTATAGATCCTGTAAGTTTTTGGTTTTTGTTTATTGAAGACCCTCAGACATTTGGATTATCGTTTATACTAGAATGCTGGGTTTTTCACTGGATTCTTGATTCCTGAATTTTTTTGTGTGTATTTCTTTTGATTCTTGTGTGCTTGTTTTGGACTTCTGAACTGTTCTTAGACTTTGGAAACTGTCCTCAATAAATTCTTCTTCACCTCACCACTCTGAGCCTGGGTTTCCTCTGGCTAACTGCTCATTCCTTTTTAATAATACATTTGTTTATATGTGGGAGCAGGTCACAGGTGCAGCAGTTTACCTGGTCCTAGATAAGCACAAAGGGCAACAGGCAGGGTTACACCAAGGATCGGTCGCCTGTCCATTGCAGGGCCACACATCACTCCTATGGGTAATTTAGAATCACCAGTTGACCTGAACATGTTTTCAGACTCTGAAAGGAAACCGGTTTTCCCAGAGAAAACCCACACAAGCGTGGGGAGAACATGCAAACTCTGCACATCAAGATCTCTCATCCGGAAATTGAACCCTGCTCTGCCAAAAACAGGATAGTAATTTATTTTACTCTTACCTAACTTATAAATGTATGGTAAAATGTAAGAAAAAAAAAATGAACAAAAACATCTGTGTGTTTCATATTTTCATTGCAAATTAGAGGTTATAATGTTAATGTATTCAATCACATCGCCAAGTAGTTTAAAAATGTGAAGTTTTTTGCTTCATGTCAACCAGAAGTATTTTGTAACTATTTAAATATTTCTACTCTTGGTTAAGTACATAATGCCATAAGTACTTTAAGTTTTACTTAAAAACAGATTTTATCAATTTTGATGTACATTAACACACTGTAGTGTCTTCTCCCTCCACTGCAAAGTCAGAGACAATCATCCTTTATGAATTCTTCAAATATTTGCATGATCCAAAGTGTACCTCACTGAATGTAAAACGATGTATTTGCTGCACAGTATTAATCTCTGACATTAATTAACCGAAGAGGTTTTATGTAAACTTGCTGTATGCAAAGAGAAAGAGAAAGTATCGAAATGACTTTCTTCCACTGCATATTAATGAGGGTGACCCACTGTTGAGAGCATAATCTTGATTAAACATTTGGTTAAAGAAACAAAATGCATATAGATGTGCTTTATCCTCTCCAGATGTAAAAGTTTCAAACTGTCAAAATCTTTTGAAAGGTTTTACTGCTCCAGTTTGTGTTTAATAAAGTTTATTCTTTTATCTAAATAATAAGCATGCAGTTTGTATGGATGCAGATAGGCTTATCTATTTATGAAACCTTTGCAAATGGAAATGCCTCAGCGTTCCATAGTATGTCAGAAATATCATTATCTCATAATTCCATATTTGCCTGTTATGGAAAGCGAGTATAAGCTAGAAAACTTATAATTAACACTGGTAACAATAGACGTAGCTGTATCAGACTTTGATGTGGTGATTTTTTCTTATTAAAACTAGAAAATTGTGCATAATAAGATGCGGTTGTTAGAGCATAGAACATTTTTATTATTTCTGGGTTATGTTAGGGATTTAATGAAACTGCTTTGGCAAATGTGATCAAAAAGGTATTCTGTGATATCTTAGGACCAAATTCCAATCTGGACTTTAACATTTATCATGTTTAGTTTATTATTGTGGACTTTATCAAAAATCGCTTATAAATAATAAGATTTGCTAATTCTATAATGTGTTTTTATCTGTCTGTCCTCTCCAGTGTTGGACACTACCCCTTTTTTACTAAGGTCAGTTTTGCAATGTCTCACATAACTTCCTCTTTCTATGGTACAGTGCTGCTTATAGTACACCCAAACAACGTCTTAAAATCATTTTTATACTGAAATATAAAGACCAATTTTAGAAGCGCTGGGGAAATTTGATTTTAATGAGTAGCACAAAATAATGATACCTGTAAAATAATTTACTGCAAACGTCCCATAGTTTTCTTGGTAGAAACAGTGAAATCAGAGCAGAGCAAACTTTATTAAAGGCAGGTGCACTACGGTAAGGAAACAAATGAGGTGTCTGCTCCAAAAATGTCAAGCTAACCAATTATGAAATATGAATCGTTTTTCCACCACAAATCATTTTTTTACTTTAAAAAGTGGAAAATATGAAAAAGGAAATAATTTGCATCCAGTATGGCTGACATTAATATAAAAATAGATAGACAGTAAAAATGTATAGATTAAAAAAGACTATCATTTTGCCTATAAATCTTTAAGATGTACATACAATTTGTACATAATTTGTAGATATATCTGTGTTCATTCCCAGGTGGTGTATGTCCTATTAGTTTTATTTTGACAGGTTGGCCTTTACTGAGCTCAGTGATGGGCAAGAAGAGGGGAAATATTTGAAGTTTCACATCTGTAGTATGAGAGAAAAGAAACGCGACATGGATTAGAAACACCTCCAGGTCATCCCTCTTCACATCCCACCAACTTCCTTCATTTTTTCTGACATCAGCTTGAGATGTCATGAGGTAAAACTCTCCATCTCATGCTTCATGTCAATAGTGTCTTTCTCTCTCTATCTGTTTATTACACGCATATACATACACAAACAAACCCAAAACATAACCCAAGCATGCTTTTTGACAGAAAAAACGCATAAAATAAGTACAACTTTTATGCTCCTTATTTTGTCTTTTTACAAGTTTCCAGTTCCTCAAAGCTATAGACTTAAAAAAAGAAAACTTAAGGTATTTACATACCTTGTATCACTTTCACTTGTATCACTATACTTGTATTTCTCAGCAAGTGACCCTTATATGTGGATACGTGATTGTTCCCCGAACATGTTAAAGCTTTACATGGTGAAGATTTACAAATTTCTTTCAATAAAACTATTGAACAAGTGCTTGCATTTTAAAAAAAAACCCACTATGGTATGGTTGGTGTTTATGTTTTTTGATTGAAACACTAATCTTAACCTGAATAAACAAATAAAGTGAAACATTGACTGACACGAAACTTCCAGTCATTTGGGCCTGAACACATTAATACTGTTGTGATCAAATGAGCAAATCCACACAGCCGCACACAAACCCAAACTCCAAAATCACTAACTGACTGTATGGCTTTAGAGTTTTTGTTTTCTGTTTTCTCTTAATGTTATGTTCATCTTTTGAGTTTCATGTTTATATCCTTTATATGCTGTCATGGAATCTGATCATTGTTATCCATCTGTCCTTGTTCATGTGGCATGTTTCTATCGGTTTATAGTTCTGTCTGGTTTGTTTTGGTCATTTGTCCTTGCTCGTTTAATATTTATAGCCTTTTGTGGTTTGTCTTGGATTGTCGATGGTCTCTTTACCATTGTAGTGAGTTCATGTTTGTGAGGGTCAAGTTAATTCAGTTCAGTTCAGTTTAGCTGGAAAGTGGTGGCTTAATGGTTAAGGTATTTAACTGATACCAGAAAGACCAGGGTCCAATTCCCATTTTCACCAAGCAACCACTGTGGGCTCCTGGGTATTTAACCCCCAATTGCTCAGTTGTACAAAAGAGATATATTTTGCTCTGACTGGCTGCCAAATGCTGTAAATGTAGTTAAGTCAAATTAGTGAAGTTAGTTTAGTCAACTCAAGTTTGCTAAGAGAGAGAGAGACAGAGAGAGAGAGAGAGAGAGAGAGAGAGAGAGAGAGAGAGAGAGAGAGAGAGAGAGAGAGAG
>JAOTRA010000034.1:4299184-4309948 GCA_026260255.1 Pseudolaguvia tuberculata
GTGTGTGTGTGTGTGTGTGTGTGTGTGTGTGTGTGTGTGTGTGTGTGTGTGTGTGTGTGTGTGTTTGTGTGTTTGTATTTGTATTTGTATTTGTTTTTGGTGGTTCTCTGCATGCCTGTGGTGATGGAGACTTACTAACTGAATTGGTCACTCAAGTGTTTCAGTATAATTGCAGTGGTTAAAACACCACTGAGACTCATAATAGAAAAGATCCCACCCACTGGTTTGCCCGTGTCAGTCAATGTGTCTCTCAGTCGCATCTCCCCCCCCCCCTTCAATAGTGTTGTGTTATCTTCTTTTTTTATATTAATACTATGCAAAAATCTTGATTTCTGGTGACTGAGTAGCAGAACATCTGGGTGCATGTCACATTTGCAATTAGTTAAGTTTTAAATTTGAATGTCACTTTAATGAGTATTTTTAGAGCTGTATTTTCTTTTCTCATCATAATTTTCATCATAATTTATAATCGGTAAATGTGTAAAGCACAGAATTCAGATACCATTCAATAGGTTACTGATTTGCAGTGACTGCTGAAGAGTTTTCATTTTCCTTTCTCTCTCATTCTCTCTCCTTTCTCTTATTCTCTCTTCTCTCTCTTTCACTTGTTTTTCACAAGAGTCTATAATTCTTTGTTTTCTTCATTTTTCTTTGTTTATATGTGCCAAAATACATTTATGGGATAACCTATTCGACAAATAGTTGAATAGGAGCACAAAGTTAATGGTATATTACAGGAATGTGTTTTAAACAGATGTTGCCATTCTTGATGACAAGAACATAATTGCACGATTCATCTAATTTGTTCAATCTAAAAGACACTGCATCTATGGTGACATTGCCTTGCCATGATTAACCAATTACAAGTGGCTTGCAAAGATGTTTCAAATTAAATAGATATATAGATAGATGTGCCTTTGTTTCAATCATTTTAATTAAAAGACCCGCTGGTTCACACCTGCCACTGTAACAGCTTCTAACCCATCGGACACAGCATGAAATTCTTTCTGCTACTTAGATCAGAGTGCACCCACCAGAAATTTTTTGTCAAATTGGTATGAACGGCCTTTAAAAATGTCCCTGTTCTGCCATCTCTATAAAAGAGCTCTCAATCTGAAAATGGAGACCCAGAAAGGGCATTAGCATAACTTTCAGTTAGACTTGACCTTTATGGGAGAAGTGAACTAAATAAGAAGCCTGGCCCAAGTCATTGGCCCTTAATGGCATTCAGACCTCAAGGATTTAAGCATGGACATGGATATCTAATTCAATTGTTAGCCTGAAACAGCTGACAGGTTCATAAGAAAATTTACTTGAAAAATCTTTCTGTAGTCTAGCAAAGACCTGCAATTGGAATTTCGTTATTTTGCAATACAACTAATTCTATGCAAGGCATTGTTCCACAAAAAGACAAAATATTTTACCAACACAGGCACTTAAATAGACAAACATGTTATTCAATTCAATTTTCTTTTTATTTCTATAGCAATTTTAATAATGGACATTGTTTCAAAGCAGCTTATAACTATTCATCATTTTAAAGCAAAAATCTCAGTGGAAGCAAAAGAATATGCTTAAACAAACTGAATTTCGGTCAATAAAGCACATTCACACTCATTAACTGTAATTAAAATCGCAGTTGTACGTCCACAATTTCATCGAATGGAAGCACATGAACCAGTAAGTATGAACAAGAAATTAAATCAGGCCTTTTTAAGGTTTTACCAGTTTACAATTGTCCATAAATTGGACAGATAGCAAAAGTACACAGATACTCATGTAGAAGTACAGATACTACTAATGCTTAAAGTAACTACAAGAAAAGATTGTTACTGGAACCTCTGCTTAGGGTTTTTGTTGGTGTGCTTGTTTTAAATTTTAAAGTGACTTATTTAACAAGGTTATTGAATAGAGTGATCATTTTTATCTGTTATATTTTAGAAAAAAATTAATGATTAAATGTAATTAATTGATGTATTCATATTTTCAATCCATTTTTGTGTAAGTAAGTGATATGATTATATATGGAAACATGGGATCAAATAACCTGTTTATTTTAAAAAGTACTTTATTTTTACTTGCTATTATGTAGAATATATACATAAAGCATATATTACACACACAACCCACCCCTGGATCTTATCTAGGTAAATATACTGTGTGCACATTATTTTCCTTTTATTGTAGGTTTAAACAACTTAGTAATCAATATTATATTAAAAATAGTAGTGATAGTTTTTGGTAGTCTTGTATTAAACATACATATAAATATATTAAAAATGTATTTTTAAAAAAAGGTCTGCTAGTGAGCTTCCTCAATTACTGTTTCACCTTGCGCCACCACCATGCTGGCCTAGAGATAGTCATTTTCCAATAACAAGCCAAGTATTAATATTCCAAAACTGAATAATTCCTGAGCTGGAAAAATAATGCCTTGCGACCAAATCATTTTCCATTCAGGACCATTTTCTTCTCCACTGCCGTTCAGCATTCAATAAAGATGCAACTAAATACTATGTTTACTCCATGGCAGTGCATCGGAAAATAATGTGTATTTAATTTTTGGTAAAAAAAAAAATCATGGCGCACACAGACACACTTTGACACACACCAGTCCACCCTAGCTTGGTGTAATTGTTTAAATTTCCCCTGCTAAGCACAGTTTGCACAATGGCTCCATTTGGGAGAGTCCCACATGACTGCTGCATGGTCAAGCTGGGAAGATTAGCTCACGTCTGTTTAATGGGAAACGCGGCCATCTGTTTATTTGTTTGTGCTTGAGCATTTGTTTTGTGCACCAGGCTTTGATACGGAGCTGACTTCATTTGACAAGCTAATCTCGAACATGTAAGCTTCGCCACAACATAATGCCCTTCAACTTTTCTACAAAGACATTGGTTGACTTTTTAAAAACCCCACTTACTCCTAAGGGATAAGGGATATTCACAATCTCCAAACTTCACACCTTAGCCTGCAAAGACAACTAAACAAATAGGCATGCAAATGTAACTCTGATATTTAAATTTCCAGAGTTGCAACAAATATACAATAAATCCAAAGCCCTCTGGCTACCTCCCGGCTAACTCTCACTTATGATGGAGCCGCTCCACTCACTCAGAAATGAGGTGAAATTTTTTTCATGAAAGCTGTAGTGTGGAGGGGAAATAGATGAACACCAGAACTTTTTAAAGTCACCAAATACCCTTTGTGAAATAGTCCACCACTATTCAACCAAATATTCCGCTATGTCTTCTCCCATATGGATGAAGCAATGTTTTGTTTGGCTGTCTACTTAAAATGCAAAACATCTTTTCTTAGCATCCATTTTTTATAAAGCATTCCAACACAAAGTCTGGCATATGTTTACATTCCTAGTTTTTGTGAGGTTTAATCTGTATGAAATCTGTATGCGCACTCTGAAATGACGGGTTATACATTGCTCCCATAGGAGCAAGTAAAGTTAAGACATCCAGTCACTCTGCTTAACACTTCATTATCCCTTAAATCTCTGGATGGGCCAGCAGCTAATTAATTTAATGATATTAATATGTTGCAATAAAAAGCACAGAGTCTGGCAGGTACAAAGTAAATGTGACAGAGGGAGCGATGTGAGGAAAAGATTGAGGCAGCAAGTAGCCTCTAGGGTGCCATGGCTTAAGGCAAGATTACTTTAAGCCATGGCCACCACCGTGCATGTAATTAGAAGCAGAGATATAAAGGCTGTATGGCGTTTACGTTTAATATGCCTCCATCTCTCTACACATATGATTTATGTCAGAAATAGGGAGAGAGTAAACACTGTATGAAAGCTATGCAAAGCCTCTTAAGATTTATTTAAGCATAGTAGGGGGCTGGCTATTTTTGTATTCTGTATCCCAGAGAAGACATTTAAACACCGAATGTTGTTTTCACGCCATCCAATCGGAAAGACGTATCAGGCATTTCGGCACTGTCCATGCTGTGTTGTCTGCAAAACTGTCATCTTTTTTAATTTAGTAACCCTCTGATACATCCGCTCTGCAGTATTATTACTGGCTGATGAATTATTGGCTTCAAAGAAAAAGTTAGTAGGTTGTTCTTCAAGCATACAAAGCAGAAAGGAAAGTTATTACAGGAAAAGTTAAAAAAAAAATAATAGAAGATCGATGTGCGATTTTGTTTCCATAGAGCTTATAGGGTCATGCAAAGTGTCTCAAGAAGCTTCTGTTGTTTATTACAAAACACAAATGTAAAGTCCATCTCCAGCCCAGGGTTTGGACTACACAAGACAACCAAACAAGGTGAAATCTCCCCATACCCTATACACCCTCCCCTAGGTGGATATGCAAAGAACAAACATTTTACTATATACTTGTATGGTGTATAATCATGTATGTATCAAATAA
Organism: Pseudolaguvia tuberculata; assembly: GCA_026260255.1. Taxonomy (NCBI): domain Eukaryota; kingdom Metazoa; phylum Chordata; class Actinopteri; order Siluriformes; family Sisoridae; genus Pseudolaguvia; species Pseudolaguvia tuberculata. The sequence goes on from JAOTRA010000034.1 coordinate 4,303,570, forward strand.
AATGAGACATATAAAAGTTGTATGTGTCAAATAAATTATATTATATTTGTTGATGTTCCTGTCTGAATATGGTTTCTTTTTACATTATATAAACATTTGATAACTGCACTAATGTACTACTAAAAATCTGCAGTGTGGCGTGTTGGCGTAGTGGTTAACAGAGTAGTCTCACAGCAACAACAATTTCTGGGGTTCAGGTCCTGGGTCTTTGTGTAAGGTTTGCATGTTCTCCCCGCACTTGCGTGGGTTTCCTTTCACATTGAATAAACATGTACATTAGGTTGACTGATGATTCTAAATTGCTTAATATTATTAAACAATAATATTTAATTTATACTGTTACAATTTTCAGTAAATTAAATGAATAAGTAAAAATAATGGTTTTCAGAAATGATTACATGAAAACCGATGAATTCTCTCATGCATAAGATTCTGCTCAGGCAATAAATTAGATGAATGGTTATTTGTTTCCCTCAAGATAGCACACAATGTCTCATGCATCTATTGTTCAGGGTTCAGTATGATTATTTAATGTTTTAAGCATGACGCAGTGCGATTCAAATGGTGTGTTCTGCAAATAAAAACCATACTATTCAGATTTTGTGTTATATCAAAATTTGTGTTTAATTAAGCTGCAGTAATTATTTACTTTCAATATAAAATGTACATTTGTAGTGTAAATTGTAAAAAAAAAATAAAAAAATTTACATCGTCAAAAAGTTTTTGCAAAATGAACGTGATGGTGTTCCTGGTTCAGCAAAAAAGTTCTGACACGTTCTTTTCTCTCCCCAGGAACCACCTTTCAAACTCTTAGAACCTTTAGTGAAAGAGATACAAAGCTAACCTTGAGCCATGTTTAAATAAACTGTTGAGAACTCTGCTAAAAAAAGATTGATTTAATCCAGTTTACTAAAATGCATTAAGTTCCACACAGGATTACATAAGGAAATGAATGGAAATTAACTCTCAAAGTGGAGTAAAGTAAGGCTCCAAATCTATATCATCTGTCTATGACAATGGTATTGCTGCTGATTCCTGATTCCTTTCTGCCTCAACATTCTAACCAAAGATTTTGTTGTTGTTTTTCACAGAACACGTAAACTCTAGAGACTGTTGTGCATAAAAATTCGAGGGAGTCACAGTTTCTATAATCCAACCAACCACAAACACACAATTATAGACACACTCATTCTCCTTCACACGTTATAGACATTCTATTGATGTCAATCAGCCTACAGGATACACTCCCTAGGCAGTTTTATTCCTTCTTCGCAAGAACTTCACTATTCTACAAAGAATTACCACTAGGGTTTGGTGCATGACAGTGGGAACAAGATCAGTCAGCCACAAGCCCATGGTCAAGGTCAAGTACTGATGTTGTGTGAGTGCAGTCAGTGTTCCAGTTCAGCCCAAAAGTGTTTAAGGGAACCCTGTAATGAACAATTATGAACCCCGGGTCTTTCAGTCTAACACCTTAACCACTAAGCCATTCCCAGGATATGTTTTTATAGAGTTCAAAGGGGCATTTCTTGCTAGACTAGGTTTGGGAATATATAACAATTTATCACATTTAATTGAGACGCACTCAGTCTTCAAGTAATCTTTCTCAAGTAATATTGTCTATGTTCCAACATTTGTATTTAAGTGAATGAATGAAAAAGCATTCAAAACCTTATAAATTATTTACTAACTTGTTACCTCAAACTACAACCTACAAGCATGGTATATAAAATATTTTGATTCCCAGCACCATCAATTTGCCACTATTGAGCCAATGTTAATCCTCCATTTCTCAGTTGTATAAATAAGTGACAAAGTGATAAATGTATTTTGCTTTGGATGAGGGCATCTGTCTAATTCCAGAAATGTAATTGTAATAAACCATATAGCAACATATATAAACATCTATTATTCACTAGTTTGTCCTCCTTTTGAATGTGTTTTGTTGTCTGCAAGTTCTGTTGGTCCCTTTCCTTCCTCCTGACAGCAATATCTGCTACTGAACACCTGTCGAGGAAAATAGGGCTGGGGTTGTATTTGGATAGACCAAACTAATTATGTAATAAGTATAGTAAAATGTATTGCACATTTTGCAGAAGAGATTGCACATCCATCCAGTTTGTTTCAATGTTCTTTATTTAGATGAAGTCTCTCTTATAACAACCGCCATACCTCTTTTGTGGTATGTTGCTGTAAGAACTGATATTCATTCAACCACGAAATGTTCAGTAAGATCAGGCCCTAATGTTCGCTGACAAATTCTGGGATGCATCTGGAGTCAGTGTATCAGTTCATTCCAAAGATTCAGTAGGTTTTAAATCCAAGACTTAGAAAATTTGTGCATGGGGCAATTGAGTATTTTTTTTTAACTCTGTAACAACAATTTGGGAAAAACACAAAGATTAAGCCATATCACTGTCAGAAAGCAATACATGGATTTTGACCTGCAACTCATGGCTTGATGACTCCTAGCCAGTCACACAAAAAAGCAAAACTGAAGATTTCAATGTGATGCACATTCAGTTGCACAATTCACTCATCTATTTGCAATTTTTGCGCTTTCCAGTGTGCACAGGGACCTGTTTTCATATAGCTTACTTTTAAGGAGTGTGTGCATGTCTTCACAAAACCAGTCACACACAAATTTGCGTCTGCTTTCGCCTTGGCAAACAAGGATGCGGCATCTGTCATAGCATCCCATAGGAAATGTCAGGCTGGAGTCATTTCAGAATGTCTCAACAAGTCGACTCCAACGCTCAGGGGCATATACGTTTTCCCCCAGTGCTTTTTTTTACAACATGGCTATCAATTTCTGTGGAAAGAATAATTATTCTTTCCTTTCCATAACCTGCATCACATAAGTTGTTTTCTATGCCGGCCAAATAAAAAAGTCACTCTCCCTATCCCTTTTCTTCATTCATTTGTCTACTAAACTGCTTACTCCCTAATTAAGGGTCATGGTTGTCTGCTGGAGCCTATCCCAGTGCACAAGGCCCCACTGAACCCCACACGGAACCCCGTCTTTTTAGTACCTCCTGGTCAAGAAAAAGTTATTACATGCACCTACAGACATCATTAGGATGAACTGGGTTGTTCATCCTAATGCTGGTCAAAATTAAATTGTCCCTGAGAGTGTGCACAGAAGCTGTACCTTCCAATCTCAGGTGTACATGCCCATTAATAGTCCATTAACATTCGATGTTTATTGCACATGATCATTTTAGAAGGTTTTCTGAGCATGAAAGAAGCTGGTGAGAGAAACATCTCATTATAAAACAATGTTCTAATAGACTCTAAAAGAGAAGCTATCTCTTAGGAATTTGTTTATTTTGAATAGTTGCAATTTTAATGGTTGTAAATCATTTATCACTTTACAAGAACTGTTGCCCTGGTAAAGTATCAGCACACCAACCACCCCCTCTCCATTGAGAGACATGACTTCAAGGAGGTCAGTGATGAAAGGACATCTTAATGTCAGACAGCCGGACTTGGTCAAAGAGACAAATGATAAAAACACTTAACAAGGACAGTCAGGGATGGATTGCAAGAAACCTTGAAGGACAAACACAAGGGGATAGTGTGGTTACAGTAGAGATATACAACACATTGTACAGTGAAGCCAGAAGTGACAATCAAAGCAATTGGACAAACAGTAAGTGACAAAACCTGATACTGGACAAAAAGAAGCTGTCAGGAAAGGTGTTTAATAGAGAGAAAAGATCAATTGAAGCCTATCTGGAGTGCTATAACCGCAGTGCTTATTCAAAATAGAATAGCAAGTTCTGACTAACAACTGCTTGAATTTATGGTACGTATTACTTTTTTATTCTTGTATGTTCCTGACTGTGTTCCTGACTTATTAATCATCATTCAGCCCCTAATTCAGGGTCTGTTGGAGCCTATCCCAGCACACATAAGGCATAAGGTAAGACAGGTCGCCAATTCACCGCAGGGCCACACATAGACAAAGAACCACTCACACTCAACACCAATCAACCTAGATTTTTTTGGATAGTCAGAGGAAACTGGAGTACATGGAGAAAACACACAAGCATGGGGAGAAGATGCAAACTCCACATAAATAGTCCCTTTGCCTAGGAATTGAATTGCCGTGGACCTGCTTGCAGTGAGACGACATAGTGAGATGTTAATCACTATGTCGCCCTATTGTAGACTAAAGTAAACACAAATATTATTACAGTCATGGCATAAATTTCGAATGCTGTTTCTCAATGCAACAATACAACAACATTAACCAATTTGCCTATACAGAATACATTTTGTAAATGTAACGTAACCAGACCAATTTTAGGGGCATAAAAATTGAAAGTGGATGTACTTACATTTACCTGGTTGTTTTACTCAATAGTTTGCCATGCTTTACATAATTATTCTCCATGTGATTAAGGCTTAGCATTGAATTCAAATATAAATCATTCAAAATTACATACTGAGTAAAAACAGAAAAACATTATAATAAAAAGCACATCATTTGAAAGAAAGAAAAAACCTACAACATATATCATATTTAGGCTGCATTTTTACAGAGGGTTGAAAATTTAAATTCAGATGACATAACATAAGGGTGGCGCGATGGTGTGGTGGATAGCACAGTTGCCTCACAACAAGAAGGTCCCGGGTTCAAATCCCAGAATCTTTCTGTGCGGAGTTTGCATGTTCTCCCCACAGTTCAAAAACATGTAGATTAGGTGGATTGGTGATTCTAAATTATCCATAGGAGTGAATGGTTGTTTGTCTATGTGTTGCCCTGAGATGAACTGCCTCTTGCCCTATGTGTGCTGGGATAGGTGCAGCAGATCCCGTGACCCAGAGTTCTGGAATAAGTGGGTGAAAAGATGAATGAATGAATGACATAACATTACAGAAAATCTTTGTGTTTTGCTGCATTTCATCATTTTCCTAATTCATCTAATTTTTAATCCAGGAAATGCCCTGTAATCTATTCACATTGATACCATTGTTGTATGTTTTGGTGGAGTCACAGTTAAAAAACAACTTTGATTTGCTCAATAAAGAAATGTTAGTGAAATCGATACATGTTCGTACACTGCAAATTGCAAAATATTGTTGTTTATCATGTAGCTTTTGTGTTGCAACAAAGAGATGTAAGTGGCAGGTTGAATGCGCCAAGGAGCTTCATTAGTCAATTTTTTTTTTTTTTTACAAATGTCACAACAGTACCGCTTATTCGAAAACACAGAGACCTGCCATTACAATGATTAGATATATCATCAATAACAGCAGAACAAGCAGCAATAAAGAAAGTTTAAAGAAAAAATAAAAGACAGAACACAATAAGAATAAACACAACATTTACATAATGTCTCAAATACAACAGACACTGAAGAATAAACACAGGTACTGATTATATAGCGAACAACACAGGTGCAGGTGATAATAATGAGAAAAGCAGTGTGGAGTTTTTTGGTGCAGAGACTCCCAGATCATTTGGCTGTAATTAGAAGTGTTTGGAAAGTTGAGTAAAACAGAGCAAAAGTTAGATACTAGTTAGTTACTTTAACTAGACGGTAGAGGCTGTACAAATTGAATGTAGGGCTGTATGATGTGGCGGTGTGCTGAAGGGGTTAAGGATCAGCTGATAAAGATCAGGGTTTGATTCCCAGAAGCACCAAGTTATCACTGGTGACCCCCTGAGCAAAACCCTCAACCCATAACTTATCAGTTGTATAACAATATGACATAAAAGTATACAAAAGTCTATAAAAAGTTGTTCTGGATTATTGACATCAGCCAAATTCTCATATCACCATTAATTCCTTATTATTTAAATGCTTTTCTTTCCACATTTCTTGGCACATTTTAAAGAGTGTGACCCCATTTGGTGTCAAATCTTATTCCTCCTATGTCTCTGCTCTACTAAGCGTATTATTTAACAGATACCAGACATGAGTCTGTTACAAAGCGCTCGTGGTATAAAAAGGTAAAAGGTCTATCTATCCAATTCAAATAAAATATTTGCCAGACATCTTTATCCAGATGTGATATTTATACATCTGAACAGCTTGGGATTCAGAGGCTTGTATAATTTTTTTTTTTTTTATAAACTTTTGTAATTCTTTTAACCTTGCATAACTATTCTGTCTTTCTATCAACCATGCAACACATGTCCTGATTTAACTGTGTCCATCTAAATCATTCATCTAACTGTTTAGAATGGACTAGATAACAAAGAGTTCATGAGGAGTGACAAGATAACATTGTTCTTCTTCTTCTTCTTCTTCTTCTTCTTCTTCTTCTTCTCCTTTCGGCTGCTCCCGTTCGGGGTCGCCACAGCGGATCATTCTTCTCCACCCTACCCTGTCCGCTACATCTGCCTCTTTCACCCCAACTACCTGCA
>JAOTRA010000034.1:4358822-4369030 GCA_026260255.1 Pseudolaguvia tuberculata
GTGTGTGTGTGTGTGTGTGTGTGTGTGTGTGTGTGTGTGTGTGTGAATGGTTGTTTGTCTATGTGTGGCCCTGTGATAGACTGGCAATCCAGGGTGTACCCCTGCCTCTTGCCCAATGTGCGCTGGGATAGGCACCAGCAGACCCCCGTGACACAGAATTAGGGACTAAGCGTGTAAGATGAATGAATGAATGAACGAATGCCTTAAAACTCTGTAATCTGCATCTATTTTTCGTTACTTTTTCAGTTATTTTGCTTGTTCCTGCTTGGTTTCTGTAATGTTGTTATATAACCTTTTAGATTACATTTTGTAATTGTCTTGTGTTGCAGTTTAATAATACCACTAAGTACTTATCCTCATCTCTTTTTTACATCCAGCCAGGCCATTAAAAGATGCCTTTTTATTAACCTAAAGCTGTCAGATAATAGTAAAGTCTATGTACTGATATAATAAATGTATGATAAGGTGCAGTTACAGTAATACTTATTAAATATTAAATGCATTTTTTAGATAAAGTTGAGCCTATAAAGATTCTTCTTGTATTGATTATTTCTCTAATAGAGAAAATTATATGCAGCACTTGCAAGAACACACTTTATATTGTTTATATTTGCTTAGTATTCTTTAATGATTACAAGTTTTTATATTGTTCTTTGTGCATACCACTCTGTAAAAGCACTAGAATTTGAAAGACAATTTTCACAATTTTCTTTGAGATTTGTTTGTGATAAAGTGGCAACACTATTTTACTTTTAATTTGTAAGTAAAATAAGTAAAGTTTTAAATTAAATTTAAATAGCAATGAATTCTCTAATGTTTTGTTCTGTTTATAATAAGCATCTAACCAACAATATAAGTAATAAGAAGTCTTAAATACCGTTTATAAGAGTAAACATATCAAGGTTATTTTAATTCTATATAATTACATAAACAAAGTGAATTGTTAGCTAATTAATACAAGTAGTAAAAAATAAACTTCTTTTATATACACAAGCAGAGAAACGCTGATAGAGAAACATACAAATAACACAACCATATCTTAGAATTGCTTGAAAAGCAGGAATAATATACATTTTGCTTGGTTTGCCATTTTGAGAGAATATAGAAACAATCTTACTTAATCTTTGGGTTTCAGATGACAATTCAATACTACAGAAATTAAGAATGCATATATTTCCACACTAAAGACAGACAAATTCCAGACACAGACCTGTTGATCTTTTTGAGTATCCAGTGAAATACATAAACGCTGCATTGGCTAATGAACTTTTCAATTGTTTCACAATATTTGATTGGTGAGTTCTTTCTGGCTATATAAACTGTCACATAATTTAAAAATAGCCATTCATTTCACAGGTACGAGGGGAAATATTTTTCATAGCTGGTACTGCGCTCCAAGGTGTGAAGAAAAACATTTCACTATATGTTGTCTAATCAGATATGTGTCAAATAAAATTGGAATTATTTTTTTCTATTACCTAATATGGGTTCACAGGGTCAGCTATAGCTGATCCAGCTGTTAATTAACAGATGGATTGAGAGAGTGAGAAATATAATGTCAGTATAAAGTAGTTTAATAGAGTTGGAGTTAATAATGTTGGGATAGTGGCACAATGGAGACTGCCGCTGTTTTATATCTCTAAGGTCTACCAGAAGATATGTATGATGTCCATACATTCAAAAGGTAGTCATATTTGTTTTGCAATTTATACTAATGCAAATGTACGTGTGCTTATTCATGCTCCTATCATTTCATCAATCAATCAATCAACCATTGACCAGTCATTTCATCAATCAATCCAGTAAGCAACTCCTCTTGATGAAGTTTGTTTATTGTACATAAAGTGAATTATTTGTTCATTATGTGAAATACATTTTTGGAATTTAACTGAAACTCTTGAACGGTATGCACATTATTTTATGATTTACTATATGACTAATATGTCTAAAACCAATAGTGTGCCTTGCTTTCTTTAGTCCCCAGTGGACTATTAGGAGTGTAGACAGTGTAAAATGAACAGCACACATGGATTCTGGATTAGGGCAGGAGCTAAATAGTCAGTAAAACTACCATTTATCCCAATGGGTAAATTTTGGTTCTTCCTCAGGGAGCAGGAATCAAATGTGTAATCAGATGATACTAGAAAATGATATTAGGAAAAAAGGCTGTGATGAGGGATAATAATATATATAATGATCACGACAAGAAAGTTTCAACTACGATTTCCTTTGACTTTTGTGCAGAGATTGCTTGTTCTCCCCGTGATTATGTGGGTTTCCTCCGAGCAGTTTGGTTTCCTTTATATAGTTAGGCATTTGGCAGACGCTCTTATTCAAAGCGACTTACATTTGGTATTTTGCCCACATTGGTTGCTTGGTGGAGGGGAGAATCGAACCCCAGTCTTTCTGGTATTAATCCAACACCTTAATCACTAGGCTACTGCTTCCCACTACCACTTTATTGATGCCATAAGGAAAATTCTTGATTTTCGCATATCCCATCTTAGTAAGTTGGGGTCAGAGCGCAGGGTCAGTTATTGTACAGCACCCCTGGAACAGAAAGGGTTGGAACTGTGGTGCATTTAAGCCCAGGTCATCCTTAACGGTGGTGGTGCTTGACAACTATTAACCATTGAGCCACCACTGCCTCTTACAGTCCAAAAACATATAGGTTGATTGTTGAGTCTAATAGGAGTGTGAGTGGTTGTTTGTCTATGTGTGGCCCTGAGATGGACTGGCAACTTGGACTGGTGTATCCCTGCCTCTCGCCCTTTGTAAACATACATTTGGAATGAAGGTCTTCCAAAACCGACAATTACTACCATCTATCAGATAGATAAAAATGTCCCATATGTTATATTTTTTAAAAGCCCACTCTGATGGTCTAATAGGAAAGACATAAACACATCAAAAGCTGATTTCTCACCTTTATGCTTTGAAATATTTGATGTCTATTATGCTTTATTGCTACTGCCATTGATACGCTTCAAAAAGTCCCTTCACTAACTGTGTTCATATGCCCAAGTGAAATCAACCAGGAAGTAATTCTAACAAGACAGGAATTTAAGTAGTTTCTTTATCTGTATATGAAATTTAATTCAGACACACACTTGTAATGTGTTACCCAACTGTGGATGGATCTGTGAGTATCGATATGCATGCTCTGCTTTCACCTGCTGTTTTTTGGCAAGGATGGCTAGGCACTGGGTTCCCAAGTTTCAGGCCTTACTACTGAGGCATTGCTAAGTTTATAGCCTCATTTTGTTCCCCAACCACTAGCTCCGCAGTAATTCGAACTTGCTAAGGAAGCCCACATTGCGGAAGAGATGTTGAGATCCTGAAATAAATCCTACTTAGCAAAATGCTTAGTGGTTATGGGCCACCAAACTCTAATATAAACAAGACTAAGGTGTATGGCTGCCAAACACTGCTTTAGACTGATCAGATATTAGCAATTTATCTGCCCCTGTGTGCAGAATTGTCCACAATGAGATATACCTTGGTAGGGAAAGCATATGTCTCCAAAGGGCAACCAGTTGCATGCCATTACAAAATGTCCGTGTTCCATGGGAAAAATAGATTCCAGGTTAAAATTAAGGGTGCAATGCCAACGTTGGTATCTTGTTCACAAAGCATTGAAATCATTGCAGCGCAAGTTCCTGAAGGGGACAATCTCTATGTTAACAGTTGATGCTATCATACCAATAGCATCCCTATTATGTCATCCACCTGTGAGATTATGTTTTCTGTTTGGTCAGATTAGACACATGCTTCAGGGCAAACGTCTGGTTGTAAGGAAGCGGACTAAGCCCCTCCCCCTCATTTAGGGTTGTCATCCTGGATTTGGTAATCGGGATGATGACGTGTTATTATTATTATTATTTGTTTGTGTTTACACTGTGTGGACTGCTATCCATTGATCAAGTTTTCGTTTCACTTTGTGTTTGTCGAGCCTTTGTTAATAAAAGTGTGTACCTGCATAATGGATCCGACCTCCTTCAGTCCGTCACACTGGTTCTCTTTGGGATCCATGTTTACTTACATAACATATGGCCATTCTTTAGTCGAGACAAAATGAAATCAGTTCTGTTTCTTTGAAAAACATTCTGTATATTTCTTATGTCAAAATGTACATGGATTTAATCCTGCTAGCTCATTTATACCAATTGTCCCTTCCTGTTATTATTCTTTAATGACACAGCTAACCTTTTGTCTTCTAAGTGTTTATTACCAGCTCTTTTAATGGCTCTTCCAGTGACAACACTTAAGAAAGCTGACATTTAAACAAAGCACATGGGTTCTCATTTGTGCTTATTCTCTGCAATAGAAGAACAGCAGTAATTATTATGTAGTAATAATCAACACCAAAATTTGTCTTATCTTCGAGATTATCCTACATCTTATGGTACTTCATCTCTACCAGACCACCTGAATAATTATCTTCAGATCTTGGAACTAACCTTTGCTTCCTATTCATTTATTGTTCGCTTGTCTCACCCTCTAATTGACCATACACAGCTACACTGACTTTTAGACAGCGAATATGAATTCACAATCCTGCTCATTAGAGGAAGAGGGAACAGGTGACTAATGATGATTATGATGTGCAGTTTGAACCTATTCATGACACTGTCATAGGTTCTGGACCCAAGTGACTCAAATGAGGGACCTGGTTATTATGATATACACAGTAACAGATGGTAGAAAAGCTGCAATTTCTGTCCAAGGGTCAATATTTCTGTGAGATCATTTGCTTTGCAGGGTCAGGAAAGTGAGACATTAATTATTAATGTGCACAGATAAATTGGGTTCACAGGAATTGCCAGAATTTCCATCAAAGGTTATCATGTATTTCTCTGTGCAGATCCCATGACTTATGTGAACTATAGACATACATTTCATTTCATACACGTTATAGCTGCTTCAAGAAATGTTTTACTGCTCTCCTGGATGTAGCTAGACAAACCAGTATCAATGTTAAATCACTAAGCATAGCTTTTGATAAACACAAAACGTTTTTCAAATGTATATGAATTTCATTGAGAGTTTTACAATGTAGAATATTATAAAGGATGGGTGTTAGCTGCATTCATGCATTAAATTATTAGTGACCAGAAGTCCTAACTTTAATAACAAACACAAGTAAATACTCAGAACCGGAAAATAAAGAAAACGTAGACCTATAGAATCTACAGACAAAAACACTAGGTGAGGGCAAAGAATACTTCGCAGTTGTTCCTTCAAGCCACTCCTTTAAATAGTGTGACTAATTAGCCACAATCAGGAAGCAAACAGTCAAAACTCTCCAGTGGCACCTCCAGTGGCACCTGCTGGGCGCAGCATTCCTTATAATTATTGGTATTCTAATAAAATGTTTTGTGCTTAAAAACAATCTGTAGATTAGTAAACTGTTAAAAGTAGCTTATTTCATTAGAAAATGTGTTGAATAAAACAGTAAATAAATAAATATATAGCATATTAAAAGCAATGCTGAGTCAAAACACATCAACAAAAGCCAAGCACTGTTTTATTGCCTCTTTTCGTTTTTAGTGTTTTCTGCTCCCATGTTCTTCTCGCTTTCAAACCTCTTGTTTTTTGTCATGCTGAAACAGAGCCTGCAGGCTTGCGTTTGATGTTGTAAAAGGTGCTCACATAGTGCTGAGTTTGCACTGAAACTAAAAATAGTTGGCAACTGTCAAGGAGGCAGGAAACCCTGTGGAACTTCTAAACTCAGAAGGCTTCAATTTGGGCCATAAGAAAGCCTTTAGCTAAAATGAGGAAGAGAGCGAATGATAGAGAGAGAAAATTAGATATTAATTTGCTTTTCACATAATTTATTCAACATCTTCCAAAGACACCTGCACTTCTGGAAGTGGTTTTTCAGGTGAAATTATAAAATTGATGATTCTAGGAAAAAATTCAAAACAGCTAAGAACAGAACAGCATATAATGTGTTGACAGTTTCACCAGTGGTAACTAGCATATTTAAGTCTATGTTACATTTACATTAACAGTTATATACTGTAACACAATAATAGCATAATGTCAATTAATAGATGTAAAGTACATTAAATATATTTGTGTTTGGCATAAAGTTAAGTTTATGTTTAATGTTGAAACACATAATGTAAAAGAATTTCCATTTAACCCTGCCTGAAAATATATATGAAAGTTTTATGGGGTGCACTATAAAATCCTATTTTTAAAGGGTGGTGTGTTTTGAAGGTGGTGAGGTTGCAGGGAAAAGAGGTAGTGAAGGTGGAGTAGTTTAATTACCTGGGGTCTATGGTGCCAAGTAATGGAGAGTGTTCTAGAGAAGTAAAGAAAAGAGTGCAAGCAGGGTGGAGTGGGTGGAGAAGAGTGGCAGGAGTGACTTGTGATTGACGAGTCTCTGCAAGAGTGGAAGGGAAAGTTTATAGGACTGTAGTGAGACCTGCAATGTTGTATAGGTTTAGAGACAGTGGTGTTGTCAAAAAGAGCAGGCGGTTTCATTGGGGCTGAAAAGGATAGACAGGATTAGAAATGGGTTTATTAGAGGGATGGCACACGTAGGATGTTTTTTGGAGACAATGTGAGAGAGGCTAGATTGAGATGGTTTGTACATGTGCAGAGGAGGGATATGCAGTATATGTTTTAGAAGAATGCTGAAAATGGAAGTGCCGGGCAAGAGGAAAAGATGAAGACCAAAGAGGAGGTTTATAGATGTGGTGAGGGAAGATATGCAGGTAGTTGGGGTGAAAGAGGCAGATGTAGAGGACAGGGTAGTGTGGAGAGGAGCGATCCGCTGTGGCGACCCCTAACGGGATCAGCCGGGAAAAAAGAAGAAGAAGAAGATGAGATGTGTTTTGAATGTACCATAAAGACTGTAATTTATATTAAATTAGCAAGTAAATTAACATTCAGCTTTACACTTGATTACTTTGCATATGTACCTATGTAAAAGGACAGCCTGTTTTTGTGCACATATTTTAATTACTGCAATTATATAGTTGGGATAGGCTCCAGCAGACGCCTGTGACCCACAATTGGGGAATACAGCAGTTAGAAGATGAATGAATAAATGTAATAATTAATATGAAATCTAAAACATATTTATTTATTTTAATATAACATTTATTTTTTATTGTAGGTATCAACTCATACCCAATGTTCCATGCACAGGCAAGTCCAACAGTTTTCTAGTATAAGACTAGTAATTAAGAAGAATAATATATTCTACCTAAATGTATTTAATGAATTTCGATATTAGAAATTAGTTAAGGTTACACTTTACCAACCAATAAATCCTTACTGAATTCAATGTTTAATTGGAATGTTCAAGAGCCAAACAAGTGGGAAGTGCAACACAGAATCCCAAGGTCTGACAATCAGCAAACAGACAAAATAAAGCAGAAGAAAATTAGTCTTCAGAGTAAAGGGAATCTTTAGATAGCTGTTGCACACATCACAATTCGTTAATACAACTGCTCAGTAATGTCACCAAGAGAAGGTTTTCACAACATTTGACAGAATATCTGTGTTTTTCCTGGCATGATAATAATCATAGGATTTTAGATTTTACTGTGAATTTGTTACTAATCCTAGTCCTATCTTCCATTCCTCACTCCTATACTCTGACATTGCGCTATCTTGGATCTTTCTTGCTAAATGTACCTAACTGAATGTTAACTTTTAAGATGAATAATAATATTAAATCAATAATAATAAGCTGAAGCTTGACATAGGTAATGTTTCCCGTTCTAATGAGGGTTAATATACTATAAAGGTTTCATATCATGCATATGATTATTGAATACTGTCTGCTTCCATAGATAGTACAGTACAAAGTATTCACATTCACATTTTGTCACATTTTTGGCAATTACAGCTACCAGTCTTTTGGGATATGTCTGTAACAAGCTTTGCACTTCTACAGACTGAAATTGTGGCCCATTCGTTTTTGCAATATAGCTAAGGCTCAGAAAGATTAGATGGGGAGCTCCTGTAATCAGCAAAGTTCAAGCCTTAGCACAGATGTAGGTCTAGACTTTAACTGGGCCATTCTAACACACAAATATTCTTTGATCCAAACCATTCCATTGTAGCTCTGGCTGAAAGGTGAATCTCCTTTCCAGTCAAGATTTTTCAACCAAAATTGTTGCATACTTTTTCCATTTTTGGATGACGGGTGCTCCATGAACAGTGCTTCATGAGTTCCAAGCTTGGAATATTATTTATTATCTAACTTTATCTTTTTACCTGTCTGATGATTTGGTTTTTCCTGATGCTGTTTGTTCACCTGTGTCTCTAATAAACCACTGAGACCTTCACAGAACAGGTGTATTTATACTCTGATGAACTCGAGCAAATAATTCATTGACTCCTGCAAGCAATTGATTGCACTAGATTTCAATTAGCGGTATTGATTTGCATTATTTACTTATTATACTTTTTAGATATTTATTCGCTAAAAATTTTGACTTTGGGCGGCGCGATGGCAAAGTGGTTAGTACGCTTGTCTCACAACAAGAAGGTCTCTGGTTCAATTCCCGTGACACCGAATTATGGAATAAGCAGGTAAGAAGATGAATGAATGAATGAATGAATGAATGAATGAATGAATGAATGAATGAAGTTTTGACTATCATGCCACTTCATGATTATGTTGATGTTATGTTATGGTCTATTACAGTAAAATACATTTCAGTGTTTGTGGCTGTAAGGTAACAAAATGTGATGCTTTTAAACATTTTATATATAGTAAATCTTAGGTGTTAGATATATAGGTTTCACTTGCTTTTATGCCCGCTAGTCTCATTTCATGCACTACAATATGCACACAAACAAGTGCAGATTTTAGCAATTTTAAAAAATTACAAGCATTTTGAGCTTTTTATATGCAAAGCCAAGCAAGGAAAAGAATTATTGAGACATAAGGGAAATTCTGCTGAAGCAAGTCACGTGTTTCAGATCAAAATGAAAAGTAGGTTACTTTAGCTGCAGAAATTGGGCTGGTTAAGCTCTGTATACATTTTTTGTGACAGCTTAAAATATTTGAAATGGAAAATTTTCTTTATTCCTTGCAACATTATCCTTGGGCTCATACCAAGACACCACCCTCTTCATAATATGCACAGCACAGATTTCATGCTGATCATGCTGAAATTGTTCAGCTGCAGCCCTATAAGTGATGTTATATCTTGGTCATTTTTTCAGCACTAGCACACCTCACTCAATAATTTCGTTATGAAATTATTCATATGAGTTATACTATTTTTCTTATCTGTTGTTAATTCAAGCACTTTTTATCATTTATATGCCACAATTAAGATCACATATGCATGTAAAGATCAGCTGAACACCACAGTTTTGAACATTTTTAAATATCATTTGATTAAAATAGGACAGTGAAAACGATATTCTTAGTGAAAGTCTTTGTCTTATCTATGCTGTCAGAGGCTTCATGCCTCATAAAGTATATGTTTGAAATTCGGACACTTGGCTTGATTAAGCTTTTTCCCCTGTCCTTCACTCAAATGTAGCCAATTAGCTTTAGGAATAGTCACCCTGACGCTTATTAATCCAAACTAGTAACAGTGTGTGAGACAGAAAGCAAGGACCTAATGATAGTAATCAAAAATAATTAAAGGAAAACGATCACTCACTTAGACAAGTCATTAAGATTAGTGGTGTAGCCTCATGGGTAACCTTTAACAACTAGATTAATACACAAAAATGTATAATTAAATCAGAGGGGTGACTAAGTATATCTGCATTCAATAAATTCAATAAAGCAGAAATTTAACACAAACTTTGCATTAAATTAAAGATAGAAAGATGTACAAATAGTACAAATGTGATCAGATTTTTAGTAATGTAAATCCATATAGGAAAGTCACACAAAGGCATAGCTGCATGACATCATATAGAACCTGAAACAATTTTTTTAAATATTAAGTGTAGTCTAGGGGGCATAGTGGTTAGCATGGTCGCCTCACAACAAAAAAGTCCTGGGTTTGATTTTCAGACCAGGGGCTTTTCTGTGCTGAGTTTTCATGTTCTCCCCTCGCTTGCATGACTTTTCTCCTGGTTTTCCGTTTTCTTCCCACTGTCCAACATTAGCTTTATTGGAGATTCGAAATTGCCCATAGAATTGACTGTGTGTGTGTGTGTGTGTGTGTGTGTGTGTGTGTGTGTGTGTGTGTGTGTGTGTGTGTGTGTGTGTGTGT
>JAOTRA010000034.1:4390444-4413379 GCA_026260255.1 Pseudolaguvia tuberculata
TTTGCTCTCTGGTCCACGATCCCTCTTTGCTCTCTGGTCCACGATCCCTCTTTGCTCTCTGGTCCACGATCCCTCTTTGCTCTCTGGTCCACGATCCCTCTTCGCTCTCTGGTCCACGATCCCTCTTCGCTCTCTGGTCCACGATCCTTCTTTGCTCTCTGGTCCACGATCCCTCTTCGCTCTCTGGTCCACGATTCCTCTTCGCTCTCTGGTCCACGATCCCTCTTCGCTCTCTGGTCCACGGGCCCTCTTCGCTCTCTGGTCCAGGAGGCGTTCTTTGAGGGGGGTACTGTCACGCCCTACCCCTACCTCGTCACTAACCACCATCACCTGCTGATTGGAGATGCAATCAATCAGCCGGGTGATGGTGCGTTATTTAAGTTGAGCGCCATCCTCACGATGGCGCGGATTATTGTGTGTGTGTATATGTTTGAACTGTGTTGGAATTGCGTACATCTGCACTCAGTATCTGTCTATGTTCGAGTTCCCGTCAGATCCCAGAATCGGTTTCTTTGTTCAAGTTAGAGAAAGATAAGTACGGTTTTCATTAGAGCGGCTTTGCTGCGCGGTTTCAATTTTGTTTTGTGTTTAGTTTTATAGTTGGTTGCACTTACCCAAAAATAAAAGTGTACCTGAAGTTTGACTTCCATTGGTATTCCTTAACCGTAACACAAGCCATGCAGTTTATTTGGACTTTACACAGTTCTTTATGCTGATGAAGTCAAAACAATTACAATTATTTTAATTACAATTATTAAGCTGGGTTGCATTGTGGGCCGTGGTTAGCACGGTCGCCACACATCAAGAAAATCCCAGATTCTATTTACAGGCAATGGGTCTTCCTGTGCAGAGTTTGCATGTTCTGTGCGCTTGCATGAGTTTTCTATGGGTACTCCGGGTTTCCTCCCACAGTCCAAAATCATGTGCAACATTAGGTTCACTGGTGATTCTAAATCTAAATTGCCCGTTAGAGTGAGTGTGAGTGTTTGAGCTGATAGGCTTTAGCATACCACCATGACCCTGAAGTAGGGAAGGGGGTTAGAAGGTAAATGAATTAATTCCTAGACAAATAGGAGGCATACATATTTGTTGCTTGTGTATGTTTGTATATATTATATATCAATGAAAGCTGTGAACCGAAGTTCAATGCAGATGTACATTTGGACATGTTCCAAATGCATGGGAATAAAAGTAATTGAAACACAATTTTTATTATTGTTTGTGATTTTTACACTTGTAAATGCACAAACACATGTATGCTAACCAGACCAAAATAGTATTATTTACATAATTAATGTATTAAAATCATTTCTTTACAGCATCATAACTAACAGAATCAGGTTTAAATCAACCCTTGCTATTAACTTTATAAAATATATGTTACCTTTTAAACCCATATACACTTAACAATCAGAAACCTGCCAAATATTACAGGTTCATTCATTAATCTTCTGTATCCATTATTTTCTAATGTAGGGTCACGGGGGTCTGCTGGAGTCTATCCAAGCTTTCTGAAGGGCAAAAGGCAGGAGACAGTAACAGTGTTAACCAGTAAGCTGCCTCCAATAATACAGGTTAATGTACTCAAAAATATCATAAAAAAATATATTATTTTATTGCTTTAACTGGCATAGTGAAATTAATTATCTTTGTCTCTCTCTATATATATAAACATTTTTAGTTTTGCAATGACAACAGATTATGATTGGGACATGGAAATTTTTAATGTAATGCAACAGTATTCATCATTAAGAGCCTTTTATTATGTGGAAAAAGAAGACTGAAATAAATACAATTTAGGACAATTGTAAAATGTACGTCACCAATCAGAGAGTGATGGTGGCTTCTGACGTTAAGGGGTGAAGGGCGATTATCGTGACACTTATTCACAGTGACTTACACAAATATCTATTTTTTACACAGCTAAGCAATTGGGGCCGAGGGCCTTGCTCAGGGGCCTGCAGTGGTGACTTGGTGATGCTGGGAATCAAACTCTCAAAAAACCAAGGCAGATGCTGTAATGGTTCCATGAAATAGCATGTATTTAAATATATTATATAGAATAGGACAATAGTAATTATTTAAAAATGCTGTATTAAATAAAAGTAAAAACTGAAATATTATGTTATTGGGAAGTATGATGCATGCATCAGAATAGTGGATTAACAATAATTAGTCATATTGACAGTAGAAATTAATTTCTGCATAGAAACTTCTACTGGATTGAGCTGGCCTTTTCTTGACAAGAGTCACCTTTCATTTGGGTTACTTTGCTCCAACTGTGTAGTGATCAAATTGGCCTTCAGTGTTCCGCATTGCACCATAACACTAAGATACCCAGGTGTTCTGAAGTCTCCATGGTTTGGTGTGACAGTGATAGATCAGCTATGGGTCTTTGTATGGTTCTTCTCTATGCCTTGCTACTTTCATATCCAACTGAGGGTATATTTCATTCCTCTGCATTTGAGCTTATCTGGGTCACTAGAATATTCTGCATACATGTCTGATAAATGGCCCGTGTCTACAGTGTTTAGACTGGTAACACATCACACCCTATTATTCCATAGGAGTCTGCCAAAGCCACCATTTACACAATTTAATTACTCGCCCACAGAGTGTTAAAGTATACAGTGAATGTGTTAAAGGTTGTGGGGTCATTTTGTGTAAATCGTGTAAAAGGAAACTTTTCTGAAATAAAGCCATTGCTTAAACTGGGGAATGATTATTTTTTTGTGTACTGTTGGAACATGCAAACGTTATTAGAGTTGCTTCAATAAAAGCTACTTTGGAGCTGCAGAGTCAACAGCAAAATCCATTCATACAAAAGACAAATGTAAGTGACAGGTGACAGCCCTGCGTGCAACGCAAAACTTTCTTCTTTCAATTTTTGCAGAATGGAGGAGATTTATCTCTAGGGGTGTCTTTTAACTGGAAAATAAAACTAAGACACTTCACCTGTGTTTTTTAAAGTAAACATTTGACAGGGAAAATGAAACCGTTTAGGGAGCCTTAGGGGAAAGGGGCGAGACTTGTTTGGTTAATACGGAAAAGTTTTTTCAGTTTAAACAGTCTTTTTTTTTTTTTTTTTTTTACATTTTTACATGTATTACATTCTTTTTTACTGTGTAAAATGAATAAGACAAGAAAAACACAGTCATTTATTCATTGAGTATTTCTTTACCGGTAATGATACTATTTAAGAGTAAAAATAAGGAGTGAATGTGTAATATCTAATGTAGGTTCACTTGGCCCTAATATATTGCTATTATATATTAATCCTATTAATCATGTATCAAAATATTATATTCTTTTGTCCTTCTCATTGACGTTTCCATTTTAATGATTTATCTATTATTAATTAATTCATTCATTCATTCATTCATTCATTCATTCATTCATTCATTTTTTTACCCGCCTATTCTCTAATTCGGGGTCACGGGGGTCTGCTGGCGCCTATTCCAGCGCACATTAGGCAAGAGGCAGGGGTACACCCTGGATGGGTTGTCAGTCCATCTCAGGGCAACACATAGACAAACAACCATTCACACACACATTCATTCCTATGAACAATTTTGAATCACCAATCGACCTAATCTGCACGTTTTTGGACTGTGGGAGTAAACCAGAGTACCAGGAGGAAACCCACGCAAGTGCAGGGAGAACATACAAACTCCACCCAGAAAGATTCCTCGGCTCTGGAATCGAACCCGAGACCTTCCTGTTGTGAGGCGACCGTGCCATCCCGCAGCCCTTTATCTATTATTATTATTATTATTATTATTATTATTATTATTGATAAGTTTACAAAAATTGTAATGAGGATATAAATTATGTGTCAGAGGTATCTGTGTGATATGTGTATATGTGCTGTCAATCATTGCAGCATTAAACCAGTATAATACATTTGATACTATAAGCTCGCATGTATTTTCCTATCTATTGCTTTGTACATTTTTAAGTGAATACTACCTTACATTTTTAAGTAAGACTACCAATAGAAAAGTGTTTCCTACAGACACCATTAGATTTGTCTATTAGCATTTTAGTGTTCTTGATTGAGACTAAGCAGACAAGCATATAAATAGTTTGGTAATGAAATTCTGTGTTGTGTGTCACTTTAACCAGACCTGTTACAATGTCACAATTACAAAGTGTTCCTAGTGCCAGAAGACCGTATTTTCACAACAGAAATAAATGTAATGGCTAACTGTTAATGGAAAACAGAGACCTCTGGCCAAAACTGTTTATATTAACCCTACATTACCATTTGAATGTTATTGTTAGTTTAGAAAATAAAAAGCAGGTCATGACTGCATTAGGATTTAATTCAAAATTGTGAATAACCAATAAAACCTCTACTCAGACATAGCCAAAACACACAGGCATCTGTTCTGCAACACACAGTCATGCACACACACACACACACACACATACACACACACACACACACACACACACAAATAAATTTTAAAAAATCCTTCAAAAATCAGTTATTACTTGTCGTATTTTAAAACTCATTTACTCATTTATTTGTATAAATTCAATTTAACCAAAGCTCAGGGGGTGCCCATGGAGACAGCTTCCATTGTGAGATCTTTCCTGATTAAGGGGCTGACAAGGGCAGACATCAGGTCTGAGAACCAATCTGAGAGACCATGGTTATGTCTCCAGACTCCCTTCTAGCTCATAGCTTTTGCCTCTTACTAAGCTGTATTTGGGCCTCTTTTCAACAGGAATAATCCACAGCTTCCTCAGCTAGTTTGAGGCTCACAGTTGGGGGGATAAGGCTATGCCCATTTCATGCTCTACCTCATGACTATGTTAGTCTGCAGGACTAAGCATCAGGGACTGTGTGTTTGACACTCATCATTAAACAGCGCCAGATGAGAACAGTGCGCATGCATTGGAAGGCGCTCACAATTCTCCACCCTTAGGCATCTAACAGTCTGCAAATGTGCATCCATGCCTGAAATGAATCACGAATACGAATACACATATTGCTTAAAAACTACTGTATAATTCATACCTGCATTTTTTTTAACAAATCCTTTTATTTTTTTTTTCTCTGATACTTTGACATACACCAACGCATTAAAGAAAAATAGCTTATTTTATATTCTGTTACTTCCTGTTTGAATTTGTTCACCTGCCTGTGATGTAACTCTCTCTGATTGGTTGGATTACACACACGCTTGCATGACATAAAAGTGAGTTGCAAATCATTTTGACACACCTCGAGTCCCTGAAGTGGAACTAATAACTATAACTACTTACTTTTGGAGTAACATGCCCAACACCACCATCCTGCATTAACAATTAACAACATACCTAACAATTTCATCTTGCAGCTTGTTTGTACACATTTTAGCACCAGCCACCACTGTTCACAACATATATGTAGTATGTATACCGCTGAAGCCAGCTGTGTATTTGAGTGATTTGACAAATTTAATTGAACAAAATATTAAGAAATAATGCATTGAATTAGGTATCAACAAAGAATTATTTTTCTGTATATTATTTACATATTTATTCACACAAAATAATAATAAAAATATTAAAAATACAAACGAAATAAAATAATATGAAATAAAATAAATTCGGAGCTCCATAACCCGGAAGTAACACGGCCCTCCGTACACGGGAATCGAACTCCTAAAATCTTTGGCAGGCAGTTCACTCTGGTTAGGGTCATAGAGATTCTAAAACTGATGAACTACAGATTTGGAGAATAGAGATGAATCTGACACAGGAATGCACAAAGTAGGACTATTAAAAAGTTTGAGAATTTGTTCTAGTTTTGTTTTTCCAGTAGCACTTGGTGGATAGGTTATCTACATTGCATATTCAGACTTTGACTATGTATTCTGAAAAAGTATAGATTTCCAAAACACATAGCTTAAACTCAACTGATGCACAACATCCACCTACTCAGAATAGGAAGCAAGCTGCCATTTCTGTACATAAAATGTTATTGTTGTAAATTCAAATTAAACTAAGAAACTATTTTGTATAAATTGTGAAATGGTTAAAATGGGTTTATTCCAAAGCTTGAATCACCACTTTAAAAATAAATGGATTTGCAATAGTTTGTGTTGGCTACGCCTATACTTGATGCAAGGTTGAGTCGAGTTGTAGATCACCCACACAATAGCACAACCATGTCATACGCCTTACAGTGTTTATTTCACACATTATTCTTTAAGAACAGCCCATATCTCTCTCTGCAACGTATCTGTCACCTCACATTCCTCTAGTGTTTTATGTACACAAACACCTACTTCTCTGAGTATGTGTGGAGGCTTCACTCAGCGTGCATCTGACTCCCACAAACAATGTACATGTTTAACCAGCATCAGAACACTTACTGTCATCATACCAATCCTAGCCTGTTATTATCAAATTTATACACAACGCAAAAAAAACAGTCAATTTCCTGAATTTAACACAAGCTGAAATATTGGCCAAGTATTACATTACAAGTTCTATTATGAAAAGTAATTGAAATTGTTGGTGCGTCTGACCTTGAATTATTATGATAATTAAAAACAGCATTCCTCTCATCCTGTTATAGCAAAACATGGACATTTTCACATTCCGATTAGTTGAAGTCAGGAAACTGTTTAGTGGCACAGTACTGACGGGCATTTTGATTGTGACATGAATTATAGGTTTCTATTTTAGCAACAGATTGATATTGGTATGCTGAGGATGGTGCCGGGGAGGAGGAAAAGAGGAAGACAAAGGAAGAGGTTTATGGATGTGGTGAGGGAAGACATGCAGATAGTTGGGGTGACAGAGTCAGATGTAGAGAACAGGGTAGTGTGGAGAAGAGTGATTTGCTGTGGCAACCCCTAACGGGAGCAGCCGAAAGAAGAAGAAGAAGAAGAAGAAGAAGAAGAAGAAGAAAAAGAAGAAGAAGATGAAGAAGAAGAAGAAGAAGAAGAAGAAGAAGAAGAAGATTTTAGTAACAGATTATAAATGGATGCTTAATTAAAATGTCAGCACTTTGAAAAAGTTACAGTGCATCACCTGGACTAAAAAGTTGCAAATACTCAAGCAGGTATAAGGGTTTGGGTTCATGTCACGACCGAATGTTCATGTTGTCATGTTTAGTTTTCTTCATTGTCCCGTTCATGTTGTCTTGTTTGGTTTGTTGTATTATTCATGTTTGTTTACTTCCTGTTGTGTGACCTTTGCTTCCCTAGTGTTCCCCTGTCCATTGTGTTCAGCTGTGCCTAAATTTGTTAATTCTCTTGCTTATTTAAAGTGCTGTCTGTTTGGTGTCTTTGTGGTTTATTGTTGAGGGTCTTGTATCAAGTCTTTGAGTTTTTGTGTTAGCCTTGATTAATCAAGGTCATGTTATAGTTTGTTCAACCCAAGTTTGTTGAACTCTGGAAATAAACTGCACATGGGTTCAACTTTTTTTTTGTGGAAATTTTGTAAGTCCAATGTCCTTTTATAAGTGCAAATATGCAGACAATATTCAATAGTTTTGTAACAGATAATTAGTTCTTCAAAGATTCTGATACCTTGTGGTGAATGTAATAGGATTGGAAAGAATTTAGAATAAACTATAAATCATAAATTAATATGGCTTAATTAATCAATTAATTAAGCTATCAACTTGTTTGAGTGCATGAAAAGAGAAAAAATTGGTGTTGAAAAAATAATAAGGCTAATTTGAGAAAATCATTGATGAGCTACACAGTCTGATAATGTGGCTTTGACAAAATGCAGATTTGAGGCTAAGAATCAGTCAGTCTGTCATAAAATATTAAAGAAACATGCTGAGACTTTGGATTTTATGAAAGACATGATGAAATGATGGCTGTCTGAAAAACTTTAGGGCTTCCATCTTGAATTTATCTGTATTCGTTTTGAAAACCCCTTTACATTGATATTTCCAAATGTAAGAATGTTCAGTAGATTAAGTGTTTAAACCTAAGTAAAGTGAGTATTTTATAGTCTGGCTACCCCCAAATGCTAAAAAAGAGAACAGTTTATTTTACTAATTTGGTGTGGCGGCACAACAAGAAAGATTCCCAGAGATATTTCTGTGGGGATGTTGCATGTTCTCTCCACGCTTTCGTTCCTCCAGGTACTCCGGTTTCCTCCCACAGTTTAAAAACATGCAGATTAGGTCGATTGGTAATTCTAGGTTGTCCATAGATGTTTGCGGAATGGTTATTTGTCTATGTGTTGCCCTGAGATGGACTGGCGACCCGTCCAGGTTGTACCACCGCCTCTCGCCCTATGTGTGCTGGGATAGGCACCAGCAGGTCCCCGTGACCCCGAATTAGGGAATAAGCGAGTAATAAGAATGAACTTCTTAGGGAAGTGGTAGTACAGTGGTTAATTTGTTGTACTCAAACACTAATTGTAAATGTAAATAAATACTAACAGAACTTGTGTAATTTAAATCATTCTTAAACCACGACTACCAGCCAAGCACTGTGTCTTGGGACCCAAGACTCGTAATTTATTCCTGCTCCAGGGTTCATCCTTTAACAATGTTATGGCATTTACATTTTACCGTTTTACAAAATATTGTTGTTAGATGTAATATGAAGGTAGACGTTACCTTTGGTGCACTAGCATGCATGAAAGAAGAATGTTCCACTTAAATGCTTTAACAAAGCACAGACTTTGTTAAAGTGGGGTCAGTGGATACTGAGGCGCATAGTGCGAAGAGGTCACCAACTGTGTGCAGAGTTGATCATTACAGACCTCTAAACTTCATGTGGTCCTCGGATTAGCTCAAGAACAGTGCACAGAGAGCTTCATGAAATTGGTTTCCATGGCCGAGCAGCTGCATAAGTCATACATCATCAAGTGTAATGCATAGTGTCGGATGCAGTACGTTGCCACTGGACTCTAGAGAAACGGAGACTTGTTCTCTGGAATGACAAAGCATGCTTCTCCATCTAGCAATCTGTTGAACTAATCTGGGTTTGGTGGTTGCCAGGAAAACAGTACTTGTCTGACTGCATTATGCCAAGTGTAAAGTTTGGTGAAGGGGGGATTATGATGTGGTGGTTTTTTTCAGGAGCTGGGCTTGGCCCCATAGCTGCAGTAAAAGGAACTCTGAATGCTTCAGCATACCAAGACACTTTCTCCTCCCAACTTTGTGGGGATAATTTGGACCTGGCTCGTTCCTATTCTAACACTTTGCAACAGCGCACAAAGCAAGGTTCATAAAGATATGAATGTCAGAGTCTAGTGTGGATGAACTTGACTGAAAGAGTCCTGACCTCAACAGGATAGAACACCTTTGGGATGAAATCAAGTGGGGACTGAAAGCTACTCCTTAACCTTGTGAATAGTTAAAGCTGTTAGCTGCAACAGGTGGACTGACATCATATTGAACCCTAATAATTATGTGTGATGTCACTTATGTTCATATGCGAGTCAAGATAGGCTAGCTACTACTTTTGGTCATATAATGTGTATCAAACTAAAAGTCAATTCCTCTGCATTTCTTGAAAACCAGAATAAATCTACAAACTCAGACATTTAAAGGTCCACTTTTCATGGCTTAAAAATCAGAGGAGGAACGTTCTAATTTGCATGCTTTAAGATAATTTGGATGTGACCTTCAAAGTGTTGAGAAAGTGTATGAAACAAATATAGAAAGTAAAATGTCAGGATGATTATGAAAAATGGTTTGATCATGAGTGGCACAAGGAACAGTATAATGAGTGTCTTTGGCTAAATCTACAGCAGATTTTGACATTTTTTTCTATCTTTAAGTAAAAGCAATAAGCAACCTTTACTGCTTAGTGCTATTTAAGAACATACCACAGAGTGAGTATAACTACCTAAATACGCACAATTATACAGACATTCATTCATTCATCTTTTTACCCGCTTATTCCCGAATTCGGGGTCACGGAGGTCTGCTGCGCCTATTCCATCACACATAAGTCAAGAGGCGGGGGTACACCCTGGACGGGTCACCAGTCCATCTCAGGGCAACACATATACAAACAACTGTTCACACACAATTATACGGACAATTTAGGGTTAATATTTTTCCATTCAAGATCTTTCGTTACAGTTATACCTGTCTTGCTGGTTCAGGCCAACCTGACTTAAAAAGAAATCAAATGCAATTATCGGTTTAGTTTAGCAAAGACCCATTAAGATACTTGAAAATCTACTTGAAAATCTATTTCTAAATTTACCAAATGTACCAAATGTCTCTTTCCAGTGTCTCTTTCTCTTTTCATGTATCACACTCCTTCCTACAATTACATTCAAACTTGTGGAAAGGTTTATCAGACATTGTTATGTAGAATCTGACTCTCCAAGTAGAATCTGTTCATGGATCTCCTAAGCTTTGTGAACATGGGTGTTGATGTGTTGGAACAGCATTTAAGTCTCTATAACAACAAGACATTGAAGACTGGCAAGGTGTCCATTACATTATCCATACATATACAATGGGTATGGACTAAATTAAATTGCAGCCATTTAAGTTTATTTTTTCCTCATTAATGTACACACAGCACTCTTTGTTGTGACTTAATGCAGGTGCACTCACATATTTAACTCATGTGCATATATTTAACTCTGACTATCATTGAGATGGTACTACACCTTTATTTTAGTTCAGCCGTATTGTATGAAAGCCACATATCTGTCTATATAAAACCTTACAGCTGACTGTGCATGTCAGATCAAATGAGAATCATGAGGTCAAAGAAACTGCTTAAAGAGCTCAGAGACAGAATTGTGGAAATTCACAGATCTGTCCAAGGTTACAAAAAAAAATTTGTGGCACTTTAGGTTCCTAAGAGCACAGTGGCCTTAAATGTAAGACGTTTGGGATATCCACAACTCTTCCTAGAGCTGGCGTTTGACCAAACTGAGCTATCGGGTAGAAGAGCCTTGGTCAGAGAGG
Organism: Pseudolaguvia tuberculata; assembly: GCA_026260255.1. Taxonomy (NCBI): domain Eukaryota; kingdom Metazoa; phylum Chordata; class Actinopteri; order Siluriformes; family Sisoridae; genus Pseudolaguvia; species Pseudolaguvia tuberculata. The sequence continues at coordinate 4,401,351 of JAOTRA010000034.1, forward strand.
TTAAGAAGAACCCAAAGATCTCTGTTGTTGATCTCCAGAGATGCAGTCAGAGATGCAGAGTTGGGAGAAAGTTATAGAAAGTCAACCATTACTGCAGGCATCTACAAGTCAGGACATTATGGCAGCGTGGCCCGACGGAAGCATGTGCAAGACACATGAAAACACATGAAGGACTCCAAGATGGTGAGTAATAAGATTATCTGGTCTGATAAGACCAAGATAGAACTTTTGGTCTTAATTTTAAGCGGTATGTGTGGAGAAAACCAAGCACTGTTCATCACGTACTTCTGGCTTTTCGTTTTGGTCTTTTTCCTCATAACGTGTTATTGCCTCTTGCCTCTCATCTATTTTCTGGTGTCCTGCTTGTTGCCCTGCTTTCCGTTTTTTTTTGCTCCCTTTATTTCTCTCTCTGTCACACTGGGGCGCAACCAGAGGCAAGCTTGGATAGTGCTTGCCTCTGGTTGGAACTTAAACCCTGGCATGATTCAGTGCACCAAGAAAGGGTAAGGGACAGGGACAAGGAGAGAGACAGGGCAAGAGGCTACACGAAAACAGACTTAGCGAGGGGTTAGACAAGAACTGAGAGGCTAGACGAGAACCGAGACGGTGCGATGGGCTAGACGAGAACCGAGAGAAGGATGAGGAGAGAGACCGGGTGAGGAAAAGGGGCAACCAGGACATAGCAAGGGATGAAAGTGGACAGGGAGGAGAACCGAAACAGGGAGATGAATGAGGATCGAAACAGGGTGACAGAGCAAGGAGGAGGGATGAGGACTAAGAAAGAGCTGTAGAGGGGCGAGAACAGAGACTCGAGACAGGGGACAAGGACAGAGAGAGAAGGACGAGAACAAGGAGCAAGGAGAGGCAAGGTGAGGGACGAGGAGGAAAGCAAGACAGAAAATGAAATCTAACCCAACCAATACACAACATCCAGCAAAATCTAAATGCAAACAAACTATTAATAAACAATTGAAAAGGAAAGATAGATGGAAAATAAGGGGCAAACAATATTGGTGTAAAAGAAGAAAAGCTTAAAACAAGAAAACCTGTGACAAATGCATAAAAAAAAAAATACATCCAGATTGGAATTTGATTAACAAAAGAGGCAATTTTTTTTTTACTTTGTTACTGAGAAAAAACAACATATTTGTTCACCATAAAAAATGTGCATGGTATTTTTTAATAATAATTTTTAATAATACTATTATTCCATTAATACTTAAAATCGAATGTAATTAATTTGAGCACTGAATAGCTGAAGCAAGGGCATTGTGTAAGTCAGAGCAATGAACATATGTGATAGCTGCATGATTATACTTTCTCCAGGCTAACCCAACCCCATGTGCTACACACCGCCCAGTCCAAAAGCCACAGATAGTAGAAAAAAGAGAAATAATTCATACTTTCAGGTCCAGCCACAAGGCTTAAGGTTGCATGGGTCGGGAGACGGATATAGCGGGTAAAAACAGTCAACCAGTTATGCTCAAACTTGAAGGATGTTGATCACTAGCAGCTTATCACAGTTCCCGAATTCACCCACTGTGAATTAAAGAAGAAATAGTATCACCCTCGCTCATTTTTCAGGCTCCAAGAGATGCCGCAGAGCCCTGCATCTTTTCTTTCTCTAGCACTGCTGTTCAGCAGAGATAATCCAGGGTGCATTCCAAGCCACCGAATCCATCTTTCTCCAATTGGTGGACTGGAGTCCTTGGCTGCGGCGAGGTCACTGCTTTTATGAATCTGTACACAAACATATTTCCTATCTCTTTCTCCTTTTCGTATACAGTTTTGGGATTTTGTTTTATATTATTACCCTTGCTTCAATAAACATGAAATATATATGCATGGCAAAACCACAGCCAATGACGTGATAAATTGTAATTGTTTATATGATAAGAACCTACTGTAAATAAAGTTTTATAAACATGGTGGATATGCTCACGTTTAAAATAACATCCATCCATCCAGTGTCAACACCTATTTATTCTTTTCAAGGTCATAGGAATCTGTTAGTGTCTAGTCTTTATCAGCTGTCATTAAATGAAATGCTGGGGTACAATTTGAACAAATAGCCAGTTCATTGCAGGGCCAATAAGTACATACATCTAAACAACCACACACACACTCACTCCTATATGCCAATTTAGAACCATGAATGTATCATACCTGTTTTTGGGTTAAACCCATGCAAGAACAGGAATATCAGGCAAGAGCCACACAGAATACGACCCATGAAGGAGATACGGGCCTGTAACCTTCTGGCTTTGAGGCTACAGTGCTAACCACTAAGACCCCGTGCTGCAATTGATTACAGTTACAGTTTAACATTTTGGCAGACGCTCTGATCCAGAGCGACTTACATTTGGTCTCTTTTTTACAACTGATCAATTGTGGGTTAAGGACCTTGCTCAAGGGCCTACCGTGGTTGTTTGATTACTTTGGACACATGCCTCTTCTTTAGACAATAACTATCTGTGCTTCTAAAACAGGAACCAAGTTTCAACATCTGCTTTTGTGTATCATATAGAAAGTGTAGGAAGCAAGAAAGAACAACAGATTTGTGTCTTAAACAGTCTTCATCATTCTTTCATACATAGAAAGGTTAAAGACTTATGAAGGTATGAAAATGATTAAAGAATGTGTCTCAATATTTGTTTGAGCATCTCTACATTTAAATGGACATTTGAAAGGCTGATCATCAGTTGATAGATGTGTAAAAATTACACGATTGACAAAAATCTAACAGTATGTGACAGTTTTTTATAGACAATCATATAACATATACGCTTGTCTTGGCACCAATTGACAGGATCTCATTTTCGTTAAAAAAAAATTAACAATGAACAATACATAGAAACTGCAATGGACTGGCGACCCGTCCAGGGTGTGCCCCCGCCTCTCACCCTGTTTGCGCTGGGTTGGGCACCAGCCGACCCCCGTGACCAAGAATTAGGTAATAAGCGTGTAAGAAAATGAATGAATTAATGAATATATAAGAACAATTAAAATTTAAATATATGAAAAGGACAAAACCCTGTTACTTTAAGGTTATATTAGGGGTATATTATAAAATACTAAACAAAAAATAAATTTTATTATTATATTATATTTACTAGATAAGATTATTAGTCTGGTATAATTCTTTCCTATATTCAACCCAACTGTCAGCACATAGTGCTGCTATATTTATTATAAATAGAGATACTGAGTTTATTTCACAGAGATGCGAGTGAAGCATTTGGAAGGTGTATCGTTGCTATTTTAACAAGGCTCAGACTATCTGACAATCATCAAGTTTTTATAGACTCTGAAAAAGTTTAGAAGTTTTCAAATTGTTTCATGAAAAGTTGGATGATATTATTGTTTAAAGCTGCTGAGTGGCACAAAAAAGTGTTTGGCAGATTGTGAGTTTAAATCCTGTCCAAAAGAGCAAAACTGGCAATTGCAGTTGGCTGGCTTCGTGACAGCATATGCTACCCCCCACATTCTTTGTGTAATAGTTTTCGAGAAATTTGGGAATTTTAGTAAGTGTGTGTTAAGTGGAACATTATGAAACAGAGAAAAGTGAAAACAAAAACAAATTTAATCATGGTCATTTCAAAGGTGCTGTGTATATTTGAATACTGAGTGTTAAATATTTATAAGTGTATTAGTATGAAACAATGCAAATCTCCAGACATGGTAGAGAATTCTATACACATCACTCTTTAAACTCCCATAGGTCCCATGCTTTAATGAATATATTATAATAAGGCAGATTCCTCACAACAATCTTGTCTTCCAAGTGGCTATTCGGACAAGACCAAGATTATTCATGCAACATGGGTAAACGATTGTAAGTAATCGAGTGTTTAAGTGAATCTTTATAATTGTTTCTTTCTGATGACAAAATGCAAAGATGCTTTTAAACAAATGCAATTTAGAGGCATTTTCAGGTAAATTAGAGTAAATGGACAGAAACACCGGTCACTGTTACATCAGCGACATGGTTTACCCTTAAAAAGATTAATTGTTAAGCTATTGTTATTGTGTACAAGTTAAACACTGTGTAGTTGGAAACTCTGGTAAGGCTAGCAATCTCAGAATAACTAAAAGAAAGAGCCAGAGGCTAACACAGACATAACAGATGTCTGGAATTCCCACCATACCACCATCAACAAACCAGACTGAACTTGTAAGAGTGGGGGAACAACAGCATACAAATATCCCAGTTTACCAAAAACTATGTCCATGATTTATCTAAGGCTTGGATAAATAAAGGGGTTTTCAGCCTCTATTTAAACACTGACATTCATAATGGAACCAAAGCTGACTTGAAACTGGCCTGCGAGTCCATTCAGGGCTTTATATGTCAGTAGTACTAGATTTAATAGGAAGCCGATGTTATTTTCTTATTCTTTGTTTCTTATTCCCTAACTCAGTATCACAAGCTGAAAGGCAGTAGAGTACACCCTGAGAAGGATGCCAGTCCTATCTGTAGTCAGTTATATTTTATTTTCATTTGGCCCAGATATCCTAAATGTCCTAACAACATAAACAACATGCGTTGACATGATTAATAAATCTTGCTGAAATACAAATAAGAACATTACAATTATTTAGCCTACATTAACCTATGTTTGACACCTATTAAGCAAGGGTACAACTTCCTGTAGTATAGAGTAAAGTAACTTTCTATGTTTTCTTTTCCTCTGCAAAACTATGAAAGTCTGAACTGCACTAGTTTACTTGGACTTTAATTCAACATGTACTATTGCATCTCATTACGAGATGTACATAGGATACATCGTTACATGTCTGTGTCTCTTTCGGGATCAAGTGGCACTCTTAACTGTTTCCCCCTCTCTTGTTTCCAGGATTTCCAAGATCTAATTAGCAGGGATCAGGAAGTCATTTTGAATAAGCGGGAGACTCCTGGAACTTCCATGTAAGGTGGGATTATCTGAAAAGTGGATATAAAATCATCAAATAAAGCATTAATAAATCAAATAAACCAAGCCACAATTAATAACTTAGCTAGCGAATGATACATTTAATGATTTATCTTTCTGAGAAGAAACATTTGGAAACAGGCAGATGCATAATTGTTGAGTTGTTTACACTTAGTAATCGTCTCGTCTGTTGGACCCTGGCTTCTGTTTATCTTAGTCCATTGTTTTATTATGTTCAAAACACTGCTGGGAGAATGTGTGATATTAGCAACAAGACATCGATGTGTTTAAGTAACAAGGAAGTATTTTCAGGAACAGAGGTAATTGGTTAAAAGGTAAAGAAGTATTAAACAACATCTGAATATAATAATGTAATGTTTTGTTTTGTATTGTCAAATTTTACACGATTTTTGTCAAAAATGTAGAAAGTGCTAAAGTGGACCATTGGGTTTTATTGAGCCTTCAAATAAACTAAAGGTTAGAAAATGCTGTTCAAAATATAAAACATCTGTCCAAGCAAAACACTTGTTCAACTGGTTTATGTGCTGAATTGATTGGAAAGTTCAATCCCCACCACCACTTGCAAGTCTGCCACTGTTGGACTGCTAAACAGGATCCTTAACTTTATATAAAAATATTGAACAATATTGAATTGAAATATAACAAATAAAAGGCAGTGGTGTTTTTTGAGGAATGGTCTTCTTCAACACAAATGATAATAACAAAAAGAAAATACAAAAGAATTTTTGCTGAACATATTCTTAAAATACCTTGTACAATTATTCTTTACTAAACATCACTGAATGGTAGGTCAGTAAAACTAACTGGAAATATATTTGTAAGTGCATAATTATCAAACCGCTTTTATCCTCTGCTGCTGAATATGCTTAAGGCTAATAGTGTGTGATTTGTTTGTCTACATCCCTCTCTTATACAGTATAGAAAAAAATTTAAGATTCTAAAGTTACACAGGAGAGTACTTCTTTGGCATCCTGCCAAATGCTTAATCATAATTACTGTTACAGTTATATAGGTAATTGTTATTAGTGAGATTGGAACAACACTGAGGGAAATGTCGGGTCAATTTGCAGTGGATTATGTCTCTGAAATTCTCCTACAAGCTATTTACTTTTTCCTTTTGCTTTTTAACCCTTTTAGTACATGTTGAATTACACACACAAGAAGTAGCTGACTGTGCTGTGTATCATTGGCAATACACTTTAGCATATTGTCCATCAGTGCGGATTACAGCTAAAAGAAAAGCTGAGTTTTTTAAGAGAGCAGTCAATGGACCCCCAATGAATGTAGTGGAGAAACTTAACAGCTATGATAAATCACACTGACTCAAGAGGCAAACACTATAGTTTCCAGTCAGCTATCTGTGTGATCCATTGATTTGTCAGCTTTTGAACTCAGAAGGTGTGTGCTGCCCTGCGATAGCCTGGCATTCCATCCAGCATGTATTCTTACCTGTAGTGTTCCCAGGATACTGTCTAGACACTGATGAAGGCGATATTGAAGACAGACGACATTATGAGCAAACTGCAATGTGCCTACTAATGCTCTATGTTCCATTAGGGATAAATTACATCATCTTATTATTATTATTATTATTATTATTATTATTATTATTATTATTATTATTATTATTATCATGCTTAGTCCCTAATTCGGAGTCACAAGGGTTTGCTGATGCCTATACCAGCTCACATAGGGCCATTTTGGACTGTGGGAGGAAACCGGAGTACATGCAAACTCTGCACAAATAGATCCCCTATCCAGGAATCAAATCCGGGACCTCTTGTTGTGAGGCAACTGTGCTAACGCCCCCGCACAGCCCATCTTTAAATATTTCTATTTATTTTAAATATACTGGGACAATCAAAACCACAGAAATGCCACCATGGTTTTTGAATTCAGAGACGATGTATATTAAATATTAAATATATTAAATAACCTGATTTCAGCATTTCCGGTAGGATTTCCGGTAGTCCTTCCAGTATTTTTCCAGACCGGTTTTTGCAATTACAAAAACAACTGAGGAAACATGTGATTACAGTCACATTAATGCTCATGAATCAACAAGAAAGATCAAAGATAAAAAAGTAGAATCAGGAAATGTTCTGATTTAACTAAATGCCCTATCAAAATTATCTAAATGTAAAAGATACAAAATATACACAGTTCCCAGAGAAGTATTACTCTCTTGAAGCTAATAACTCATCAGGCACAGATCATCAAGAGATCATCATCGATGAATTATCTTATTACTTCAGCAATTCTTAATTGGTGCTTACAGCAACTGGTAAACAATGGATGTAAAAAATCATTCATTCATTCATTCATTCATTCATTCATTCATCTTCTTCTAACCGGCTTATTCCCTAATTCTGGGTCACAGTATACGAGAGTATACCCGGGATTGGTCGGCAGACTGTGGTAGGAAACCAGAGTAAAACCCAGGCAAGCGTGGGGAGAATATGCAAACTCTGCACAGAAAGAACCCTTCCCTGGGAAGTGAACCCAGGACCTTCTTGCTGACCAATTCATCACTGCATCGCCCTCACCTAAATGTATTAATTTCTATTATCATTATTAGTACAAAAATAATTTTTGTGTCATGTACTTATCTGGGTGGCGCGGTGGCGTAGTGGATAGCCCGGTCGCCTCACAACAAGAAGGTCCCGGGTTCGAAACCTGGGCCAGGATCTTTCTGTGCGGAGTTTGCATGTTTCTTCCCGTGCTTGTGTGGGTTTCCTCCGGGTACTCCGGTTTCCTCCTACAGTCCAAAAACATGTAGATTAGGTGGATTGGTGATTGTAAATTGTCCATAGGAGTGAATGTGTGTGTGAATGGTTGCTTGTCTATGTGTTGCCCAAAGATGGACTGGCGACCCGTCCAGGGTGTACCCCTGCCTCTCGCCCTATGTGTGCTGGGATAGGCTCCAGCAGACCCCCGTTACCCCGAATTCGGGAATAAGCGGGTAAAGAAGATGAATGAATGAATGAATGAATGAATGAATGAATGAATGAATGAATGTACTTATCTGCTTAATAGTTTCCAGCATGTTTTTTTCTAATTACTTGCTACTATTTTTAATTTAATTATTTTCCAGGAATTATTATCGAATTATTAGCAATTATCTTAGAACTTCAAAATCACATATTGTGCCTAAATTGAGGGGATTACTAATGGGAGACTAAAAATTTATTTTGCATAAACAACTTTCTCTAATTACTTTTCTAGTTACTAAACCTTCTATAAAATCTTGCTCACTGACCACAGAAAACATAACCTTCTAAAAGCTAATTAAATGTCAGGTTTTATATATTATTTAATTATTTCTTTGTTGAATGACTTTAGCTCACTTGAAAAATAGTACACTATTGTAGAATGTGAGTACAAAGTACTTAGGAATGCCAAAAGAACAAAATTTAACTATGATTTAATGCTAATTACACATTATACAGTCGGTACGGAAAGTATTGAAACCCCCTTAAATTTTTCACTCTATGTTATATTGCCAGTTCTGTGCCTTTCCACAAATCTGTCTCTGAGCTCTTCAGGAAGTTCCTTTGACCTCCTGATTCTCGTTTGCTCTGACATGCACTGTGAGCCGTAAGATCTTATATAGATAGGTGTGTGGTTTTCCTAATCAAATCCAATCAGTATAATCAAACACAGATAGAGGTGTAGAACCATCTCAAGGATGATCAGAAGAGATGGACAGCACCTGAGTTAAATGTATGAGTGTCACAGAAAAAGGGTCTGAATACTTAGGACCATGTGGTAATTCGGCTTCTTTAATAAATCAGCAAAAATGTCTGCGCTTTTTTCTGTCAATATGGGGTGCTGTGTGTACATTAATGAAGAAAAAATGAATTGAATGATTTTAGCAAATGGCTGCAATATAACAGAGTGAAAAATTTAAAGGGGTCTGAATACTTATACATATAATTATATAGATACTCTCTGCAATTACGCTATCCATGAATAACCCATCAATATTTTGTTCAATGAATTCAGTATAAAATTTGACAACAGTCATTTGCCAGAATATAATGTAGCTATCACTGTGTGGACCCACTGTGTGGACCAAGCAGTGCTAGCCATGGTATCTAATTGCTGGGACTGGATCACAGATGGGAGAGTACGACTTTAAAGCATGGTCATCTTTGGAAACACTTTTTCCAGCAATTTATAATTGAAAGTCAAAAAGAGAGCAGGAGAAAAATATTAAAAGGTAAATAAGGTTGAGTGATCAGGCAGAATGACAAGACTGAGAAGGCCACATTAAGGGAAATGTATTTTATCACCTGTTGATATTCTACTTTTGCCCATTTAAAAAGTGATTGTTATAATTGTATTTAATTTAATTTAAGAAAAACATCCAGAAAAATGTATTTCAAAAAAGTTATAAATTGATTTGCATTTTAATGAAAAAGTTATTTGATTCCTAAGCAAAAACCTTGTTGGCATTTACAGGTCAAAGATTTTTTGCTGTGTATTTTATCTGTGTTTTATTGGTCATTGTCAAGGCAGTGCGGTGGCGTAGTGAATAGCACCCGGGTTCGATTCCCGGGTCGGGGATCTGTCATTAGGCGAAATCCCAGCCATTAGGGTTGCACAAGTCAGTGCATGCCTTAGTGTCGGTCCCAAACCTGGATAAATGGGTCAAATGTGGAATGCGGAAAAAGTCGAATGTGTGGAATGTCATGGTAATCCGCCATGGCGACCTCTAACGGGAGCAGCTGAAGGAACTTTTTTGTGGTCATTGTCATGCTGGGATACCTTTCCAAGACCTATTGTCAATAGTTAAGGGAAAAAGGTTCTCACCCAAGGCCCTCTATGAAAAAAGACATAAAGGTTTACGAATGTAAACACAGCTTTATTGTGAGTTAATGCCAATTTAACTATTTTAATGCAACTATTTTATTTTGATTATTTATAATATATATTAAATGTTTTTTTTAGTCTTGCCTAACAAACATGCTTGTGCTTGTTCTCTACATTCTCATTAGGTAGTTAGATAACATTATTACACAAGATTTGGAACAATGACAGAACTCTATGTCAGAACAAATGTAGTACACAGCATCCTTTCTGCATATTGATGCTGCAGAAAGATGATCTTCAATTCTAAACAGGACTAACAGAATATTAATCATTTAATTAGAATTCATATCGCTTATCCAGGAAGGCTTAATTGAAACTGGCAAAGGGGTCTTCAGTGCTGGAGTCGCGGTAATGTTAATAACGTTGTTTAGATAATTATGTAATTAGCCACTGATGGAAATACAGTCTAAGAGTAAATCAGAAAAAAGAAAGTCAATTTAGGAAATGTAGAAACTTCATTACATTTGAATTAATATGTCATCTTTAACATTTTGAATTAAACTTAAACTTAGAGTATGAATTTAATAATACAGTAGTCGCCTCACAACAAGAAGGTCCCTGGTTTGATCCCTGGGGGCCTTACGCTGCGGAGTTTGCATGTTCACTCTGTGCTTTTGTGGGTTTTCACTGTGTACTCCAGTTTCCTCTCACAGTCCAAAATCATGTACATTCGGTTGAGAGGTGATTCTATATTGCCCATAGGAGTCTGTGGTTGTTCGTCCTGTGATAGACTGGCGACCTGTCCAGGGTGTACCCCTGTCTCTTGAACTATGTGCGCTGATTTAGGCTCCAGCAAACCCTAATGACCCCGAATTATTGAATAAGCAGGTTGAATGAATTAATGTAACTCTAAGATGATGTCACTGTGTAAAAAAAATAACACTGGTATGGACTGTATGCAGGCATAAAATTCCATTCTTGATCAATAATTTATTTCTCAAGTATGTGTAGATTAAACTCTCTCTCACACATACATACTGGGTTTGATGTGCCATTGCTGCTGGAACAAAAGGAAAGGATTTCACTGAAGTTAGGAAAGATGCTGACTTTCAGCAAATCTAAGCAGGGAAGGCTGAGACAGGGTTGTGTGTCCAGTCGCCAGAATCGATAGAGACATTAAAATCAAAGACAAGGGGTTTTACCCTCCTTTTTCTATTGTGTTTATCTCACGTTAATCTCTTGGATGTCTTTTAGCTTACTGTGGCATAAAAAGTGCTGATAGATGTTTGTCTAAGCAATTCCAATATTCTTGTTTAGTCCTAGGCATCAGGACTTTAATACAAATCCATAATCGCTGCTGAAGAAATCATGCCTGTTAAAAATAACTGCACAAATTTCATTCATTCATCTTTTTACCCGCTTATTCCGTAATTCGGGCTCATGGGGGTCTGCTAGTGCCTATCCCAGCTCAAATAGGTCAAGCAAACTCTACACAGAATGATTCCCAGCCTGGGAATCAAACCTGGGACTTTCTTGTTGTGAGGCGACCATGCTAACCACTACGCCACCAAGCCACCCGTACAGAACATTTTTACTGTTTATTTTTACAGAAATTTCCTACATATTATTAATTTTACAAATATATTCTATGAATTTACGACAACGTGTTGGCATACAGTTGAAACCAGCCAGAAGGTCCTGGGTTCAATTCCCAGGCCGGGTATCTTTCTGTTCGGAATTTGCATGTTCTCTCTCTCTATGTGCGCTGGCACAGATCTGAAAGTTAGGGATATATGTCTTTAAACATGACTGTATGCTGTAATTGTTCTTGACATTAAATCGCTAAATATCTAATCAGTAGTCCAGCTATGATATCACAAGCCACTGATCCCAGGTGATTTCTTCATCAATTAGCAGTTAATTAGTTACAGGTTACCATCACCAATAGATGGAGCCATTACGAGATATTTTGTTCGCTTGGTTTTCTGTGTTCCCCTGCTACTGATATACGCTACTAATGATGTTACTTTTTTACACTACTAAGTAATCAAACTAATTACTAGTTCCCCTGTTGTAACGTTGTTACCGGTACTCACAAGAAAATGTATAACTCATTTAATATTTACCTTTATATTTAGTGTTATAAAATAATATAATATAATATAATATAATATAATATAATATAAGGTTTATGGATGTGGTGAAGGAAGATATGCAGGTAGTTGGGGTGAAAGAGGCAGATGTAGCGGACAGGGTAGGGTG
>JAOTRA010000034.1:4443412-4460829 GCA_026260255.1 Pseudolaguvia tuberculata
GTGTGTGTGTGTGTGTGTGTGTGTGTGTGTGTGTGTGTGTGTGTGTGTGTGTGTGTGTGTGTGTGTGTGTGGGAATGTTGATTGTTTGTCTATGTGTGTGGCCCTGCGCTGGACTGGCCTCTCAACCTATCTGCGATGGGATAGACTCTAGCAAATCCTGAAACCGAATTAGAGAATAATATTCAGGCAATTAATAGATTTAATAAAATGACAGTAAGAGGTGGGATATTTAGATAAGTATTGTGACAAGCCAAGCCTTTGACTTGATTTGTTTCTCGGGTTAAATGATGTATTGACGATTGGACTAATCCTGCTTCCTTTTGTTAAAACTTTGAAGTGCGGACTATGCATAATGCTGGAATGCACTTGGTGAAGAGGGACTTTTTCTATCACTCTTTCTGGTATTCATCCAACACCTTAACCACTAAGCCACAGAGAGATGTCTCCAGGGGGGACACTGGCATCCAACAAGCCCCTGACAATTAAAACCTTGGTTTTTTTGGCCATCTCCTCCATCAAGCATGTTTATATAGTGTTACTTCCTGGTCATTGACAGTCCCCACCAATGATGTAATGCTGTTAGTCAGATTAAACACATGCTTAACGGAAAAAGGTTATAAAAGTGCAGTCCCAAAGTTTTAAACACATTAACTGTGCAACTTAGGAGTGTACAGTAAAGAACGTACAAAACAAGACTATTTCTTGATTTAGGTCATTGCTTATTAGCTGAAGCTCAAAGTAGTAATAATTCTATCATGAGCTTCAAGTTTTAGCTTTAAAATAAATTGAGGAATCTGTAAATAAATTTCTTTTATTCTACAGAGATTTCTTTGTACATCAACTCCTATCCACAATACCAACTGTACTGCTACAGAGAGCACTGCAAGTAAAAACAAACTTCACACAATATCTGGGGCATATGAATGTATAACGAGCTGCTATGTTTTCTGTCTTCCTGTTGATATTAGTTACATAGGAGACTTTTTATTCAATTGAACAGTTGGAAACAGGTGATGTGGGTGGAAGTTTTTCCAAAAGAAAATCTATTTGCATGTGCTAAAAAATAACAGAGAACGTCTCATCATGCCGCAATGCCTCCTTCTACTGCTCAGAGATTGAAGTTTTGCGCTGATTACAGCAGGTTCCACATAGCACTGCTTGCAGTGGCTTCCAAATGGCAACCCTATCATCAATCTAACCGTTGGGAAACTAATGATGTGCAGTTTTGGTTGAAACTGAGTGGGGGGGATGGTTTTATAGTCTTGTGTTGTTTTTTGTACAGTTGTTTCACTATTCACATACAGGCCTGTCAGTGAGATTCAGATTTCAGTCCTTCTTCCCACCCAAGGCAGATTTTCTATGTTTGAAATATGCTGTCATAATTTTGGACACTGTCTCTTGACATTTTTTTCTCTTTTCTTTGACTGGCATGCCAGCAATTTGTCAGCCAACTTTCTCTTCGTTCACAGTATGTCTCAAACTCAAAACTGTGTTAAAGTGCCTTACATAAGAAAAGCATATGGAGCTAGAATTTAAATAAATATAATGTCGCCTTTCGTGTTATTATTTTCCTTTTCAGAGTAAGGAAGATCATGTCTGCTATTGTTGGGTCCCTGAGCAAAATCCTTTGCCTTTCCTCCTCCAGGGGCGCTGTATCATAACTGACCTTCTGCTCTGATCCCAACCTTCTAAGACAGGATATGCACCACAAAAAAAAAAAAAAAATTACTAAATGTTGTACAGTGTATAATCATGTATGTGACAAAAAAGGAATTTATCCCCACTTGTACAATTAGGAAAAAAAGCTTGATAAACTGATGGCAAAACCTTTAAAAAATCTAAGGTATAGACCGCTTACTGTGTTTGCCTTTATTTGCTTTTGAAATGCATAATTATTTTCTTTGTTCAGAAATGCTCTTGTCAGACAGTGAAAAAAATGAATCAAGTCCAATGAAACTACAGACACAATGTGCTTCTGAAAATATAACAGCTTTCATTTTTCTCCTTTTGTTGTTTGGTGAATTTTCTATTCTTCTCACCTGTTTCTGCCATTTAAGCTTTGATTTCGTGTCTATTTGTTACCTGAAATCTTTTTTAAAGCAAATCTAACTGTCTGCCATCATTCCCTACTGTGGGATTTCTATGGTAATAGTAGACTGCAAAAGAGCTGAATCAAGGAAAAGAAAGCAAAATGCCACTAATCCATGTGGTGATGTGAAGGGGTAAATTTCATGGCTTTATTATACTGCTCTTTCTTTCTTTCTTTCTCTCCATCTCTGTCTGTGTCTATATCTCTTTTTTTTTCTTTTCTATTCATCTGGCCTTCCTCTAGATTTTGGGTTATGGCTATATGGAGAGTTAGTAAGGTTGAACAGTGAGATTGGCAGAAGAGGAATGCCATACACATTATATAATAAGCATTTAATCACAGTGCTGTAGTCCTGTGTGTCAGTAGTTTCATATAAGAAATGTTTGTGTATCAAATTCTGCTTGATTATAGTATCGATCGTCTGTCTTCTTATTTCACACAAAGTCAAAGAAGGTTTACCGACAGATCGTTCTTGACAGATGCCATATCACCTTTAGAACCTTTAGACAGCACATGTTGTTCACATATTGTGAAACAACAATTAGAAGGGCTTAAACAGTTTAATTGACTGAGTGATTTATTATGTGTTCTTGTAAAGAATGCCTTCCATTGATATGCCACTCTTTTATCATCCTGCCCTGTTTATTGTCTGTGCTTTTTACAGAACAAGTGTGCCATCTACAGAGAAGCATCCATTCAATCCACTTCGACCCACACTCATGGCCTGCACTCACACTTGAACACCTGCACACATACACATAGAGATTTGTGTTGATAATGAGGTGACTCTCCCGGATAAAGACTCAGATCTCACAAGATAAACCAGCTTCTTTAAAGAAAATATAAAAGCAGAGAAACTATCCAGACACACATCATCTCTGGAGTGGCAGGTTATAGTGGTCACCCAACAAATCTCTGAATTAAACCCCAGAGAAGCATGCAAACCTATTTATTTAGTCCCAAAAAAAAAGAATTCCTCCTAAACACATGAACAATCAGTTGACCAAAAAATGTGATATATATATATCCATATAACTCTCTCCCTCCATCCCAGCCCTGCCTCACAAGCTTAAAGTTACATCTCCTTATTCCCCAGAGGCTCTTACAGTGGCGTCAGAGCCTGGAGAATAAGGAAAGGAGGGATGGAAATGGATTCTTTTAATAAGGATGGGGAAGTTAAAGGATCACCACATGTATTATTCATACACACTCATCCGCTGAGCTCGCAAAAAGTCTAATAGAAACTCCTGTTGTTTGACAGGCCTAGTTCTTTGACACATGGAACTGCTTGAATTTCTTTCGTAGAGGAGAAAGCAGATAAAGGGAAAAGGAAAAGTTTGTGCCAATAGAAACAGAGAAACAAAAGTATGAGAGACAGAAAGAGAGAAAGTGGGAGTGAGACTGTGATACATAGGGTAGAGGCGAAAGAAGGAAATAATAAAATACGTCGACATTATCGGCATCTGTATTGTTATTTTTATGAGTTCCATTTCTTTATGTTTTTACCTTGAACACCATACTCTTGTGTCTTATAATATTTGTAACCATCCATCTTGCTGACATTAGAAGTATAACGAAAGTTACTGTAACAGCTTTAGTCCACATTACAAATAAGGTCTATATTACATCTCTAATTCTGATATTTATGAAACTCTCTTAACTGAGAATCTTTAATTTGTCTGATGTTTTTTAAATCCAAGTGATCTAACCGTTTGAGGGTTAAAGGCCTGCTCAAAAGGTCCAGTAGTGTATTTATTTACTGTCTTCACTTTCTTTCCTGTTTCTGATAGAATAGAGAAGATCAAAACGATGTTACTTTGTATCTGTAAGTTAAGAGTTCCCAACTATGCAAACCAGAGGTGACAGTGCCAAGAAGCCAAAATTCCATCTGTGACAAAATGGAGAAAAAAACTTTGGGAGAAACCAGTTGGGTGCAGTTTTGAGCAGACAAACCAGTCGTTTGTTTTATGTTTCATCAGAGTTTCAATGGTCTTATTTTAATGGCTGTCTAGTAAACAAGGTCATTAATGGGAAACTGCTTCTGGGGCTTATTGTTTCTGATTCACCGGCTGGGTTGGATACTGTCTGGATCTTAAGGCGAGCTTGCAATAAGAAGAAATGGCCTAATAGCGTAGATGCCATTCTATTTGGCAGACACACTTATCCAGATTTTGACTTAAAATGAATTAATCATTATACAACAAAACAGCTAGGAATTAAAGGTCCAGTCTACCTTAAGGTTAGCAGTCCAATTTTTGGACTTTTGTGTTATTGGACGTGTGCCATTTTCCTCCTGGTACTCCGGTTTCCTCCCACAGTCCAAAAACATGCAGATTCTAGATTGTCCATAGGAGTGAATGTGTGTGTGTGGTCGTTTGTCTGTGTGTTTCCCTGCGATGGACTGGCAACCTGTTCAGGACGTACCCCTGCCTCTCGCCATATGTGTTCTGGGATAGGCACCAGCAGACCCCGTGACCCCAAATTAGGGAATAAGTGGGTAAGAAGATGAATGAATGAATGAATGAATGAATTATATACTAGATAACATTTAGAACTAGATAGATTTGAGGTTAAGATAGTGTTATGATAGAATTATAATTGTATTTTAAATTTCTTTAGTTTGTTTCCTAATAAAATGATTTCCTGTTATATATGAAAAATCAAGATCACATTTTTTGTGAACATTAGCTGAAATCTAATGGCCCATATGAATTTGCACTGTGTTGACTCCACCTAATTGGCTGACTTAATGTCAGTGTCTATACAGGTTCTAAGACAGTGTTTATTAAAAAAAGGAATTTTTCCTGCATATTAGTGAGCTTATCTAAATTATTTTATCTTGGCATGGATATAATATGCCAAGAGACCCTATCTTTGGTTATAAGATATCCATGTTTTTATTTCTTTTCTCTTGCCTGCTAAAAGGACCACATCAAATCTAGTAGGTGAAAATTTTTAAACAAACTATATAGCACACTTGTATTACACCCCTTTTTATCAACACATCAACTGGCTGTACTATTTAGAAAAATAACAACCAGAAATAAAACTGTTATAGGCAACGTTAAAAGCAGCATGAAGCCAGTTGATGTGTATAAGGAAAATCGCTCTTATTATTCTCATCAGCCGTGCAGCCTGTCAGACACTAGTCTCCAGCTATTAACCTTAGTGCACATCAGCTGTGTCTCACTCTCTCTTACTTTTGCTATTTTCTACATTTGACTGTCAATGTCTCCTCCTACATGTGCCCACAGGAGTGACATTCAGAATCATTGATGATGAGCACATGGAGGAGGAGATGTTGAGAGTCAAATGAAGAAAATACTTCAGTAACAGCACATAATTCTCCAAACGTTTCTGTACTTTAGTGTTCATAAAACCTAATTGATAGAGTACATTTTGTTTGAGATCACATTTTTGAGGAAAGAAGAATGAATAGATTGTGATCATTCTCACTGCATGGAGAAACTAGGAAACAACGACAACACAAACAGCAAATCTGTTAACAATTACAAAATCACTGCAAGTGTTGTGCACTAACTGAACATTCCCTAACAAAGGCCCAACAGGCATTGTCTTGGGTCGAGCCAACACCTTTAAAGGTTGATGTAAAGCTCAGCGAGAGGACTATACACTTCAGGCTCATTGTCAGTCTGCTCAGATTACTGCCACTCTTGACAGATTGGTTGGCGGAAGGGCACATAACCATAAGTTGGGGTCCATAGTAGGGATAAAGATCAGACTTGTGCACACAATTCAGCATTAGTGCAAAAAAGAGTGGACAAACTGCGATCCAACATAGACAGACCTGGGTTTTATAGCTTTATTATGTGGAGCTGTTGACCCTTGTTTTGCTCTACAAATTTAGTTTAATAGATATTATCTGGCTTTTTCATTTCTGTATTGACAGAAGGTCTATTAAAAGAAGATTATCTTGAAGTTAATCATACCTACATAAATTGATATTGTCCATCTTCCTGTCTTTTTCATATCGAAATTGCTAGATTTATGTATCCGGTAACGAGCTGAACCAGATTCTATATTGCATTTCAAAAGAGCATCACTGCCATCTACTGCTGAATGTAGTTCTCATTTTCATCCGTCTTCATATATTGGATTCAGCAAAAACCTTTATCCAGATTGACTTTTATCTATTATACAAGTGAGCAATTGGGTGCTAAGGGGGTTGCACCTAGCAGTGGCAAACTTTTTACAAACAGTGGCTTCACCTTAACTCCACTTCCCTCTTGTATATCATCTTTTTCCTAATCATCTGCTTTAATTTTTACCTACATTCATTCATTCATCAGACGCACATAAGGCAAGAGGCAGGGTACACCCTGAACAGTCCATCGCAGGGCACACATAGACAAACAACAACTCACACACACATTCACTCCTATGAGCAATTTTGACTCACCAATCAACTTAATGTACATGTTTTTTGGAGAGTAAACCGGAGTACCTGGAGGAAACCCAAGCAAGCGCGTGGAGAACACGCCAACTCCGCACAAAAAGATCCGTGGCCCAGGAATCGAACCCAGGACCTCCTCTTTGTGACGTGACTGTGATATCTACATATTTAATATAATAAAGAATCAAATCAAACGAATCAAAAGATCAAATATAGTTTCCAAATTCTTATCATCAGATTTTTAGGCTACAGCTTCCTTTGGGACTTTTCAACATGGACAGATCAAAAGAGTTTCCAGGGGGAAAAAAGCAGTGAAAGGGGGGAAAAAAAGCTTAGCTCTTTATTAATCAGAGTTAAATCACATTTTCTTGAGTATACAAATATTCACAAAAAGAATTGGGTTAAATGATCAATAAAGAGAATCCCTATCTGCGGGCACTGAAATTAGTAGTATAGTCTATAATATACGCTTATAATATCAGAAATCTATGAAACAGCTCTGACCAATCATAGTGAATAACACTCCAAACCTGCGACTGTATGAGATTTAATGTCAGATTTCACTTAAATAACACTTAGGACTTTTTTATTTTATTGAGATTCAAGCTGTTGTTTAAGAAAAAAGCAAAAGTCTGTTGCTTGTTTTTAGTAAAAACTATTAAAGTTGGATGCCAGATGAAATTGATTTCCAACACCATATAACTGTATTAACAAGTTAGATTAGTTTAAGTATCTGTAAGAGCCATTATAGCAACTGACATTTTTACTCTTAATGTCAGCAAAGTGTTTAGTCACAGTCTGACAGTTAGTATGATAGCATGGATTAAAAATGAAATCATTTTCATATATCATCCAAATATAAGTTTGACATTTATATTTCCATAAGTGTTTACTCCCAAATGCAATGTGTAGATGTATTGCAGGATCTGTATATTTATTTAATGTTCATTGATTTTTTAATATCAGGTCCCTTCTGTTCTGGACAGGATTTATGCGATAAACAGTTTGGAACCAAGGATCTTTGCTGAAGTAATTATCCTCTATTAAAGGACATGGACCAATTGTTTATTTCTCTTTAGTTTAAGGACTTTTAATTTATAGCAGTAGGATATTGCATTATTCGGCAACTCCTCAACAATATCCAGAAAATACAGTTGAAAAAGGTGAAAAATAGATTATTTTTTTTAGTTTGTAACCTAATATGACAATATTAACAGATCTAATCAGTGTTTTTAAAGCCGCTTCTGCAGGAAGATCTCGAAAGGGTTGCTTCTGCAATGGTGATGCAATGGAGCACCAACCCTGGTCCTTTAATATCTCTGCTGTGCACATTTTAGCGTGGTTTTTTT
This sequence comes from Pseudolaguvia tuberculata, assembly GCA_026260255.1. Taxonomy (NCBI): domain Eukaryota; kingdom Metazoa; phylum Chordata; class Actinopteri; order Siluriformes; family Sisoridae; genus Pseudolaguvia; species Pseudolaguvia tuberculata. The sequence goes on from JAOTRA010000034.1 coordinate 4,451,265, forward strand.
TTCTTGCTTTCAATACACCTGATTCATCATAGAATCTAAAAAAATAAAAGCCCTTTAAAAGCACTCTCAGAGTCTAAATGGGTTCATTAGAGTGCAGAAAACATTAAAATGTGGAGTGGGCTGAGTACTGCAGGAAAAAAGGAAAATCAGCACTCTAACGTTTACAGAAAAGTGGCATGGACTTTGGATTGGCCTTTTTTGTATAAATCTGTACAGGGTTATTTGTGGTTATGGGGCTGAAACATAATATGGAAGATTTATAAACACAGTGGTTTTCCAAATAAATTGATTTTGTCAGCTGTCAGACATGGGGTATAAGAAAACACCACAAATCATATCTTGTTCTCTAATCCTGAACATTCAGATCTTGTTATACAAAGTGGTTTATAGAAATGTTTTATTCATCTGACATCATAAGAAAAGATTCATACCTACTGAGCCCTGGTTACCTTTTACAATTTCATTTATGCAAAAGGGCGTACACTTTAAAGACATCTTCACATTGATACCCATAGTTTGGTGCACTGTTAGGTCAAATAAGTAATTAGTTTCAAACATATTTAACAGGTTTAGCTAAAATGGTAGCTTTATGCCTCATATACTAAACACTTTATAAATAATAGTAAGATAAAAGCCCATGTTTGTCAAAATAACATGAGTTCCGTGCCCGGCTATAGATTACAGTGTGTGACAATGAGGATATGTAATCACAGTGATGGTTAAGGCCCTTGAAACAGAGCATTCAGTTCCAGGAGTAGGTGTCATTAACGGCTTATTCAAATTTGCATATGCGTATATAAAATACAGATCTTTCACACATTATGAATGCACATTAGACAGTTAAAAACAAATATCTGAACATTGTTGTCACTGGGAGAAAAAATGCAAATAGAATGCAAAATAAATTAGCTAAGAAGCATTCTGAAATTTGTTTGGCTTCAATCACTTATTTATTCCTTCTTTTCTTTATCAACGGCTTTTCTACATATCTAAAAGTACTGTTACTCTATGGGTAAAAAGCAGCCCTTTCCAAATCAGGAAAGCATTAGTGCAACAAGCTTTAGCAGGATTTTGGTAGCACTTGATCTGCAGCAGTCATTATGCCCTTATAATATAGTTGATTGAACAAAATTATAATGTTCAATTAAAGTCGTACACTTAAGATTTTTTTATTAGCTTAAGGTTTTGAGCTGCGGCTTCACAGCGCTCATGACTATATTATTCAGGAATTATGGCTGTCTTCTGCTAAGAGCAAGTGTTACCTCGGTCTTACCTTTTTTTTCTTACCTTACGCAGAGGTGGCCAATCTTCATCCTGGGAAGCTGGCGTCCTGCAGACTTTAGCTCCTACCCTAACACACATGAACCAACTAATCAAGATCTTGCTAGGTAAGACTTGAAACGTAGAAAAAGGTGTGTTGAGGCAAGTTGGAACTAAACCCTGCAGAACACTAGCCTTCCAGGAGTGAGTTTGAACACCTCTGCTTGTTGGTAATGAGTCAAGTACAGGGGCTCTGAGGCATTAGTAAACAGGAAGTGAGTAAGAACTGAAAGCTCACATTTACCCCTACATCTTCACAATTACAGGTTCCTTTTGCGTTTACCTCCAGAACACTAGAACAAAAGTGAGCATTTGTATAATGAAATAAATATATTTCTTCATGTTAATCATTGTTAGTCCAACAATGATGATAGCAGTTGACATTGCTAATGTGTATATGCAAAAGGCACCAGACTTTTACCACAGTGGCAAATAAACTGCCTTTAACATGTATTCACCTTCCCAAAGATTTCCAAATTTAGTAGCATAACTAACCCAGAAAAAGAAATATATGTCATAAATCTACACAGAACAAGCTCTAATGCTATTGGGGAAGCAAATGTTAATATCATCTTCACAATTGTGTTCATCTATCCATCTATCCATGGTCTATACCTGCTTATTCCTAATAAGATAAACATAGGGATCTGCTTACATTCTATTCCATCTGTCATTTCTTGAAAGGCAGGGGCACAACCTGGACAGGTTACGTCCTGGTCAATCAATCCTATGGACAATTTAAAGTCATAATTCACCCCAATAGACATGTTTTTAAACTGTGGAAAACTATTCTACTCTAGTTACCCATACAAGCACAGGGAGACCACAGAAAGACCCCTAAAGAAGATGCCAACTAACCAGCGGAACAACCACTAAACCAGAATAAGAAAGTTGTTATATAAGTATCAAACCTGTTGCTTGCAGTAAAACCATTAGCCTCTAGTAACGTCATTAGGTTAATGTTCAGCTGTGTGTAGTTATATTCAACTGAACTACAGCTGTTCCTGAAACACTCTAAATGCAAAGACAAATTTCCACAAACAGCATCATCAAATTCAAGAAGATAACAAAACATTCCTATTTTTCACAATTATTGCCCAGGGTAAATAAAAAACGTATTTTAGTTAAACATCCTGAAAAGTAGCATTAAATCTATAATTCACACCACTAAAATATCAGACATTAAAATCATCTACCAAATGACAACGGCTGATTAAAATGGGCATTAAGCTAATAATCAGCCAATAATGAAAATGTGAAAACCAAAACAAGACTTTTTCCACTTGTTAGGCTTTTGAAAGCAATACACAGAGAAGCATGGTGGTGGCAACATCATATTAAGAATGGCCAAGGCTCTATTGAAAGACTCTCTGTTTAAAGCAGAAATTGAAAATGTTAAAAGCAATCACATTTTATATTATTGATTTACTCAAATGTCAGTATGTCTGTGTCGATTTATGACATATTTTCGAAATGACACCCACAGAAGTTCGGTACACTACAAAATGTTGAAATGTTTCAAGGAAGACAAATATTTCATCAGTGATGTGTATAATATATATCGCCGTTCCAAAAGCATTGTTAGGACTTTTAAAATTCAACTAAGTCCAACTTTTATTGGTTAATTACTTGCACAAGCCTTACAAATGAACAATAGTCCATAAGTTACGGTAGAGATGACATATTTCTTAGAAATTTGTTATTCGCCAAATAAATTAGATTTTTATTAGTTGCTAGTTTCCTTTTTTTTTGTTGGTGCTTTATGATGATATAACTTCTGACAATCAACCTTAAAAACACAACATAATAAGAAGTGTACAATTCCTCTTTAGTTAATTCAAAATGGCAGTTGATATTAACCATTTGTGATATTAACATCATGCCAGTCCATCTGGACTATAAAGGCTACCAGCCCAGGATTAGCACCTTGATGGAGCTACATTCTGTTTAATAATAATAAAATATATTTAAAAAAAACTAAACATTTTGGTATCTGGTTGACAGTCCAATTATTTTAAGGCTTATTTATATCTTCATCTAATTTTCTCTTCTGTTTTCCTTCATTGCTTTTTACTCTTCTTAAATAAGCTCTTGATTTTTGAGCGCTTTTTCTCTGGCTGATCATAGGAGTCTTGGGGGCTGGAGGAGGACAGGAGCTGTTTGGCCTCTTTGTTTGTCTTTCCTTCCATGTCCAGAGAGCTTACAGAAGTGTAACGTCCCTCTGTGGGCGTGCCGCCAGCAGGTAGCTGACCCAAGCTGTAGGACTTTTCCAGCATGCCATTGTATGCTGCCATTGTAGTGGCAGGGTAAAAGGTCAAACTCTGCGATTCTGGGATAGTAGTAGAACGTGTAAGGTCAGGAGAGCCTTTCCGGATTACAGTAGGGTCAATAGAAGATGAGGCCGGAAGTGATGACGAGATGGTGGCTTCCAATGCGGTAACTTGTGCTTCCTGAGCCAACAAGAGGAGCTCATCACGGGAGATCTTCCGTTGAAGAGTTTCTCCTCCTTGAGTGCATGAGCTGGTTATGTGCCTCCTTCCAACAGAAGAACTTAGAGAGTCTGAATCTGAACATGTGTCCTGAGAGTCTCTGTAGATAAAACAGAATAAACCAAACCCAGGTTTCAGGTCAGTAAGTTTCATATACATACCTCTTGACTGGTTTTTTTGTATTTTTTGTTTTTGCTAAATACACTAAACATGTTCAGGTTTGAGACAAAGTTATTTAAATCTGGATGTGTTAAACAACCTTTTTACCTTTACATGCAACCAAACCAAACCAGTAGGAAATCAATGTTTTTAAATAGACCAGGCAGAGAACTGGATTAGACGTTAATAGCAGAAGATCATGGATTTTATACCCAGCACCATAAAGCTGTCACTGCTGGACCACTGAGCAAGAAACGTATCCTTTAATTGCTCAGTTGGATTAAAAAAACAGCAATTCAATCAATTGTTAATAGAGAGGAGGTGGTAGCAGAACAACTAAGCAGAAGATTGGGGAGTCCCAGTGCAACCAATGTACCACTGTTTGGCTTCCGGACAAAGCACTAAATCAGCAATTACTCAATTGTATAAATGAAAGTTGTTCTAAATAAGGGCATCTACCAAATACCGTAAAAATAAATTTTCTAGAATATATACAGTGTATACAGGATATCAGAATGGTCTGACAGGTTTTAAGAAGTTTAACACACCTAAATATAAATATTATAAAACAAGACCCTGAAATTAGAATGTTTTGTCTAATATTCCTATATTTCTGTTAATCACGAAACGTGTTTAGTGTATAGCAAAAATAAAAGAATGACATTTTGTCGTTCCAATATGTTTACAGATGTCACCATCAGGACTACAATGCCTTTTACCTTTTTATGTCAACGCTAAAAAAAATGTGCTCGTCTTCTGGCTCTGGTCTGTAGACACCTGGCGCTGAGGCCATAAACAGCAAGTCAGGATCAGGTGAGACAATAGAAGCTTGATGGGAAAGGAGACTCCGACGAGAGCGACATAAACTGCTGTTCCGTAACAGTGGAGGACGAGCCAAAGGAGCTAAAATGGAGATAGTATGTATAAAATATATATCAACAAACAAGACACCACTTATTTCTTAACAAATTAACATCTAGATGTTTCTCACAGTTAAACTGAGGAATAATAGGGGGCGTGTCCTCATCCACATCGTCCACTCCTCCTGCGATGGGATAAGGAGGCAGTGACACACGTGGCATAACCACCCAGCTGTGTTCTGAGTAGAGAGTCGCACTTAAGCTCGGTAGACCCGAATTCTGTACCACAGGAAACCCACACAACCTTTCAATCTGCTGCCAGCGATGAAGACGCTCACGCAGACACGCTGTCACCTCAGACAGGGCCTTTCTGTAACCACACACACACACACACACAGATCAATAACACACACAACCAAACACAAACTTACACAACCAAAACACAATACAGACAGGTCACACACACACACACACACACACACACACACACACACACACACACACACACACACACACACAGTCACACTCCAATGTGATACAGAGAGATCACACATGCACAAACAAACACAGCCAAACGCAATACAGATGTGTGTGTATTAACGCTTACTTGGCTTCAAGTATTTTATGGTCCACCTCATCCAGTGATGAACTGTGAGCAACATGAAGAGTTCCAAACACTGAACCTCTCTTCTTTTTTATCTTCTCTGCCTGAAATAATAGAATAAGAATAACACACACATTATTGACTCTTTTGTGTCATGTCAAACTCAAGTTCTATTCACTACACACCCATTAACAAAGATGCGTAATAAATGTGTTCGTAATTATGATTCGTAACGAATCAAAGAATCTTCATATGTAGAAACAGACAATTATGAAAAACAAAATTGAGTTTTTTAATAAATTAATTGCTAAAGTATTTTTCACAACACTGTGTACTAATTGCTTTGTCTAATTGCTTAGTGGCTCGGTCCAAATGTAAAATGATAAAAAGTAAAAACAAACTATCTAATTAAAAAGTAATTTACTCACATCATTAAATAGCCAAATTAGTGTGCAGGGAAAAAACTGATTCATTCACTTGCTCTTTGCATGTGTTGGATCGATATTTTTTTTGAATAATTAATAAGCTCCAGCATACCCCAGTGACCCCGAATAAAGGGGTTAGAAAATGAATGAATGGATGAAGAAACAATTGTGTTCATTGCATTAATTAAGAATGCAGTTGGGGTATGACCGGACGAACGTTAAAAATATAATAATTATTCATCAATATATTTATTTATTTATGTTCACATCAGGCTTAGTGGTTAGCACTATTGTTTAAGTGGAGTTTGCATGATCCCCAAATCCTTCAATTTGTATTATGTATGAAGAGGAGAATTGTAAGTCACCTACATGAGGGCATATACACATATTATGTGGTCTTGCAGTGGCTAAGGTGTTGTATTGTATTGAGATTTCCCAAAAAGGTGGGACCCTGAGAAAGACCCATAACCCTTGATTGCTCAGATGTATAAATGAGATAACCCCTAATTGCTCAGATGTATAAATGAGATAACCCCTAATTGCTCAGATGTATAAATGATATAAATGAGACTGTTTAGTCTCATTTATCTCATAATAAAGTGAAATTATAGTGAGAGACTTAATTAAAAACAGCAATTTAAACTGACTAATATGTATTTCAAATATTTTGTTGCAATCCTATCATGTGACCTGTCATGTGATCCAATCACACATGCTGTCCACACACTCACCTCTTCCTTGGCAACAGTGAGTTGAAGCTCTGCGTTCTGTTTCTTGATATTGTAGTACTGGACCTCCACCTCGTGTGTAAGCTGCAGCCACATCTGCAGAGCTTCAGGAGCTGAGCGCTCTGACTGTAACTCTTTCTCTGCTCGCTTTAAAGCCACACGGACCTATACACACACACACACACACACACACACACACACACACACACACACACACACACACACACACATACATACACATATCAAATATAGAGATAGCGAAGACTATGCTCTAAAACATTTCTTGAATGAAATTGGCAAAAGGTATATATGATTACATTTTCAAGCTCAATTGAATACTATAAAAGTAACAAGATATTACTGCTGGTTGAAAAATTGTAGATAATAAAGGCAATTTTGTTTGAGGCCTGAGACCAAATGATTAGGGACCAGTACCGGTAACAGAATTGAAAAGTTTATCTCCCAAATTCATTTTCTGAGATTTTCTTTTCTGGCCCATGACTGGCCCAAACAACATCCTTACATTCAATAGAGTTCTGTAATATTTACATGTTATATTCTATATATGTTAACATTTTACTATCATATTTTAAATGATGACTTGAATTTAGCAGTAAAATAACTACATTTACTCATGAGTTGCTTTTAGTTTCTTTATACACTACTGAATGCTAATCGAGATGGCTCAAGATCCCAAGAAGCACAAAAAAGAAAATGTCACTCTATTGCATCCAGCAAGTTAAACAGTGAAAGGAATCTATTTAAAAACATTAGACAGATGCTGAGAGTGACGGTAGAAAAAAAACATTAAGACATGGCTCCTCGATTTTACCTGCACCAGTTCCTCTTCTGCATATTTGAGTCGGCTGAGTTCGCACTCGGCTCCCTCGCGAAGCTCTCGTAGGCGGTGAGCTTCCTTCTTTGCACCACTGATCTCATCTCGCATCTTCTGCTCCAGGTTCTGCTTCTCTACTGCCACTGTGCGATTCTCCTCTTGTGCCTTCTCTAGTCTGCAGCAGCCACACACACACACACACACACACACACACACACACACACACACACACACACACACACACACACACACAGAGCAAAGCCAAAAGTGACTCCAGAGTATCATGTTTAAAGTAGCTGAAGGCACAAATCAACCACAACTGTGAAGGCAAATGTTCTCTCCTGTTTGTTGAAAACAGGACTGTATAGAATTTCTCTGTCTACCTGCTCTGTAGCTCCATTAAACTCTGTTCGGCACTCTGCAGGCTCTCCAGGTCTTTCATCATGCGGGCTATGTGGATTTTAGAGGACTTGTTCTGCACATAGGCAAACCAGCAGCCTCCTACCCCGATGATAATGGACACCATGAGGACAAAGTCCTTCAGCCAATTATGCTGTGGCCCTGCAGGATAAAATAAACACAAACAAAAAAATTAAATAAAACTTTATTACAATATATTTGCCTAAAAATTTACTCACTGTCCATTTTATTAGAAACACTGTACGCCTACACATTTACGCCAAAATCTAATCAGGCAACCATTTTATATATAAAGTAACAATAAATAAATTGACACATGTCAGACACATTTAATTTAATCGTTACAATTAGCCAATGAAAACCTTTGGCCTGATGTATTGGACCTGTAACTATTAATTCTATGCCACATTCTATGTCACAAACTTATGATATATAATAAAGTTAATGATAACAATGATAAAAAAATAAAAAAGAGTGTCACAGACAAACAGAACAGAAATCACCTGGGTAAAAGACAGGTAGACTATAAACAAAATGTAACCAGTCAATCATTCCCAGTGATTAACCAGGCCATCCTACCAGAACATCCTACCTGTGCCAACAGCTGCTGATTTACTGTCTCACACACATCATTAGGCACTTACGTAAAGGTGGTCCAAACAGCACAGCATCCAGCGCCTTTAAATTTAATTTCTGTTTATGTCGTTGATCTAATATCTTTAGTTGCATTGACATAAACGATGGCTCATTAGCCGCTATTCTGAAGAGAACAGAAAGATATAGTAAAAATTAGACTAAGGTACTGTAGTATGAAAAACATTATTTAAAGCTTTTTAAAATATCACAACAATATAATCAACTATCAAACACAACAAATAGAAGACACAAATGTCTAAAATGAAATAACAGGTTTTTATAACAGCAACAAGATATGTGCTAATTTAAGTAGGCAAAAATGTATAAATTAGTCAAAATATAATATGGGCACAGCGCACACTGCAATGTCGGCAGGGGGTTGGGTCTGGAAGTTTGCAGTGGAGTTGATCCTGTGCTGTGACATCATTTCATGAGTCAGCAAGAGCTACTGAAGGGATGAAACCCAATCACACGTGTTACAGATTTATTTTTTTGCACTTTCAATCAGCTACCAGAAGGTGGCAATGCCCCACTAATATTGCCTGTATCATCTTTCAGTTGATTTTGTTTTTTATTGGAACATGATTGGGATGTGTACTAAATGCTTTCCTTGCTTTATTTGAAAGCTGTGCTCAAGAGATATGTGACCATGTGTTTCCGTGTGTACGTGTGCTTACCGAGGTAACGTATTGCCATCGACTTTAAACTCTCGGAAGTTGGTTTCATACTGTGGCAGCTCTACAGATTCCTTCAGCCACTGCACTGCATCGTCCATCGTCCAGTTATGAACTGGGAGAAACAGAGAGTCAGTGGGAATGTCTATACTTGAGAAACTTCACTAATAGGGAAAGTGAATGAAATAACTGATTAAAGTAACTCGTAGATTAAGTACAATCTATAAAAGTATATTCTTAGATTATTCATTCATTCATTCATTCATTTATTAATTCATTCATTCATTCATCTTCTTACCCGCTTACTCCCTAATTCAGGGTCACGGGTGTCTGCTGGCACCTATCCCAGCGCACATAGGGCGAGAGGCGGGGGTACACCCTGGACGGGTCGCCAGTCCATCTCAGGGCAACACAT
>JAOTRA010000034.1:4471912-4483405 GCA_026260255.1 Pseudolaguvia tuberculata
AACTCCGCACAGAAAGATCCCGGCCCAGGATTCAAACCCAGGACCTTCTTGTTGTGAGGTGACTGTGCTATCCACTACGCCACCGCGCCGCCCTAACCGCCATATTTAAAACCCAAAAATGTTTAAGACCCATGTCCAACTGGAAAGTGAGCTTTATGAAGACATGGGTTGTTCTGATTAAACTCGAGTGTCTTACACAGAGGGATGTCTCAACCCCACTGAACACCCCACTTTCATTGTCATGAAATGAAACTATCAGTATTTGTTAACTGCTTCCTTATATATAACATTATAACACTGTAGTATGTAACTGCCTAATGATTCCATATAATTTAATGTCTGTATATTGATCTATCTATCTACATACAATCAATCGTTTTATGAAAGACCATTTCCTCCAGGTTCTCGTTTCCTCTCAGCTCTCTAGAACACGCCTATAGGTGTGAATGGGTATGTAAATGTCCTGGCATGCGAAAGAGAATCCAGGAGCTTAAACCCAGCAGCAGATGTTTGCACGGAGGTGATATGGTGGAGGATTTGCATATTGCATTTCATCCTTATGCATAAGAGGTGCAAAGAACCAAAAAATATAGAAACAGCATATGAGACCATGTGGGCTATTCGGCGAGCGTGTATGCAAGAAAGAGAAAGACTGAGAAGGAGAGAAAAAAAAGAGAGGAATCCCCTGCACTGTGTTGGGAGTCCTGGGGGAAGGATGGGGTTTGCCTACTCATTCCTGACTGAGAGATGAACAGAATCTGATTTTCTCTTTTTCTCCACTCAATGCAGCTGTGCAACACTGACATGAATGAATGAATGAATGAATGAATGAATGAATGAATGGTCTATAATAAACCGCAATTCGTTGCTGATGGGATTTTTCTCTCTCACGTACACACACAGACCGGCAAACACGTGATGTATAACCGATGCACATCAAAGAGACCGGACGGTGTCTGCTGCCGGACAACAATGATGTGCATGCATAAAGCCTCTTTTCTATGGAAGACTCAACACCTACCTGGCGTTGACACAATGTTGGGGTCTGGAGTAGCCAGAGATCCTGTGAAGATCAGTTCGAATCCCACAAGCGCACAGATGAAGAGTCCACGTAGCATAAGCGCTAAACCAGGCAACTGAGACATGATGGACGAAAAGCGTTTAGTTCCTCCCACGGCAGGAGAGGAAACGCTCACAAACACAGTCAGGGCTTAGAGAAGAAAAAGAAAAAAGGGGAGAAAGAAAAAAGAAACGCCACGGTAGCGATCCAAAGTGTCCGACTGTATTCAGCAGAATGGAAGGCCAGAGACAAACAGCAGAACGCTTAATACATCAGATTCACTAGGTATGTTCCTTTATTATATTAAAATATATATAGATAGATAGATAGATAGATAGATAGATATATATAATCGGGGAAAAAAATCTCTCTCCGTCCGATCTGTGTCAGTCTTTAATTAAACCGCATTCCCATTATTGAGTAGCAGGTCTGTTCTTTTAGTTAACTTCCTAAGTCAAGTCCCAAAAACAAAAGTAGAAAGTGATGAAGAAATTCCAATTTATAAACATCCCTTCAATCAGGTGCAAAAAAAATCCGATCGAGGAAAAATAAATAAATAATCAGACTGTCGGCTAAAATAATGTGTTTATTTCCAGAGAGAGGAGGCGATCATCGTGTGTAGTCCCTTCAGCATAGCGAACTGAATACGCGGGGTGAAGAAGATCCGCCTCCACGAGTTATACTGTCACATCCCGTCCTTTGAGTCTTAAGCAAATCCACACTGATCCCATCCAAATATTTACGGGCTTCCATGAGTCATCTTGCATGGATCAGCACGCGGTGTTGCCGGGTGCTGTGGTGTCCGTGTGAGGCATCGTTTCACCACCGTCGATGCACAAGTAAAGATCAGGGGCGGAAATCCGCATCCAAACCCTTCACAACACGCACCGCTGCCGAACAGTATTATATCTCGGCATTTTTTTTACCTTTCAGCTGCAGGATCTTTTCTAATTTCCTTGATTATGCGTGTGTGCGTGTGTGCTGATGTTCTGGAAGTGAAGTGGAGAATGACAGTATCGGAATGTTAAGGAAATACGGGACGTGTCGGTGGGAATCCTTCTGCTGCCACATTGACGCACACACGGAAACACACCTTACGCCTCTATTGTCCAACACTTCCTCGTTTATTGCCCTCACCGGGCAAATATGTTGCAGGTGTACACGGTTGAAGAGTCAATTCAGACCGATCAGAGCGATGATTTCAGGAAGGTTGAAAATAAAAGGCGAAGATTTCGCTCCAACAAACGGTATCAACTTCCGCCAGCATCAACACACCGCCGCTGGACAAACCAGACCAAGTTTTTCTCCGTGAGGTGAGCTGGGATTGGTCAGACTGTCCCAACATGGCAGAATCTGATTGGCTGGTGCTGGGAGACGCACTAGCGCGTTCGAAATGCACATGGCGGGAGTGTTAACATCAATACAGGATGTGATTTACTTTTATTAACTTTTATTAATCTCTTAGGAAATACATTGATATTAAACTAAAATCGTTTCACTTTGATGTATGAACGTGCATAAAAGAAACTTTTAAGATATATTTAGCTTTACTATTAACATAAATGACCAGACAGGGGCGGGGCTTAAACAATAACAGACACATTTCGGGGTCACGGGGGTTTTCTGAAGCCTATCTCAGCGCACATAGTGTGGAAAACACGTGTACACCCTGGACACACAGACACACACACACACACACACACACACACACACACGGTCAGTCCTACTGGAAATTTAGAATCACCAGTCAACCTAATGTTTGTTTATGTGTTGCCCTGTAATGGACTGGCGACCGGTCCAAGGTGTACCGCTGCCTCTCGCCTTGTGTGCGCTGGGATATGCATCATCAGACTGTGGGAGGAAACCGGAGTACCCAGAGAAAAACCGACATGGGGAGAATAAGCAAACTCCATACAGAAAGACCCCGTACTGAGGAATCAAACCCAGAACCTTACTGTGAGGCAACTGTGCTCTGAATTATTAAAAACTATGATATGTTCTGTTCATGTTGAACTGGAAGATCATTAATCAACAGTGCAGTATTAGTGACAGAATCATCAGCCAATCAAATTTTTATGTTCCGTGACCTCCCGCCGCCTAAGGGTCAAGACCTGTCCAGTTCTACCCCAGAGTTTGTTGTTGATCTTTATTATGAGTAGCTAATAGCACAACAAGCTATTCTGGCTTTGACAGTCTGAACAGCTTCATCATACAACAAGGCTCCGAGCACCATATAACATCAGTCCCGCATTAAATTCACATTATTCGTATCATTTCATGGATGATTTGCCATTCTTTCTCTAACGATACCTACACTCTGAATTTATATAAGATGGCAACGGTGCAGGCCTAAAACAGAAAAATTATATGTGTAACCAAACGTTCATTGCAGTATTTATTTGCCCCACCGTGTAACCTACGGTTTTCCAGCTAGCATTAAGTGTAGTACTAAGTACCCCACTTTAGTGACATGTTTATAAAATCAAATGACTGCATAACTGAACAGGAGATGGTTTTGTTACTGAACTGACCAGGGCTTATGGTTAATGTCCATGCACACGTGTCTAAGACGGAAGAAAACGTTACATACCTTTATCTAATAAACCAGTGCAGTGCATTTAGACTGCTTATATTCTGTTTTATTAAATTCAAATGTAAGAAGGTCCTGGAGTGTCTTAGTCTGTTCCCAGACCTGAAATCAATAGAGCTGAAACTCTGTGTTGCTCAGCGACAGCCCTAAAACCTAAAAGATCTGTAGAAGACCTGTATGTATGGAGGAGTGGGCCAAAATCCATGCTGCAGTGTGTGTGTGTGCGTGTGTGTGTGTGTGTGTGTGTGTGTGTGTGTGTAAACCTGGCCAAGAACTAGCTGTGTAATTGTAAACAGCTTTCTGTAACCATTTTTTATTTCCTTTAGCTGCTCCCGTTAGCGGTCACCACAGCAGACTGATCTGCATATTCGATTCGGCGTGTTTTTACGCTGGATGCCTTTCCTTATGCAACCTTCCCATTTATCCGGTTTGGGACCGGCACCAAGGATGCACTAGCTTGTGCAGCCCTAATGGCTGGGTTTTTATAGGCAACTTAGACTAACCAATCCCCCTAATGTACATGTTTTCGGACTGTGGGGGGGAAACCCACACAAGCGCAGGGAGAACATGCAAGCTTCGCAGTGAAAGACCTGGGAACCTTTTTGCTGTGAGGTGACCGTGCTAACCACCAGGTTTCTGTACCAAATATTAGGTTCTATTTTTCTTTTGAATAAAATACTTAATGCAATAAAATACTTCATGCAATAAAATAGAAATTAATTATTCAAAAATCAAAGAATGTGCCTTTCTGGATTTATTCTATATTTCACTTAAGGTGTACCTATAATAAAATTAGATCTCTCTATTTTCGGGTAAGTGGGAAAGCTTGAAAAATGTGAGCAGTGGATCAAATCCTTTTTTCCAGTTTATTATTGATTCAGTTACGATTCCACTTTAAATAGTTACAGTACCTTGATAAACATGATGGATTAGCTAATGTCACTTAAAATATTAAAATCTTTTTCTGGTCATGCTGAACTCTTTATAGTCCTAAAAAAATGGTTGTGGATAGAACAGATTCATTAACTCAGCATGTAATAGAGTTATATAGGTTATTTCTCTAAAAGTGCACACTGCAGGCACGAAGCAGGGGCCATAACTAATTAGAGCTTCTAAAACTCAAACAAGATGGTGACATTCGACCAAATACATGTTTAAACAGTACCATGGAAATATTCACATATCCATCTTAAGGTCAATGTACTTCTTAACACTTCTTACCCGCTTACCCCTAGGGTCACGGGGGTCTGCTGGAGCCTATCCCAGCTCACATAGGGCTAGAGGCAGAGGTACACCCTGGACAGTTCACCAGTCCATCACAGGATTACTTCTTAACATTTTATATTCTTTAACACAGTTAGGACCTATTTAATTAAATCTTAAGACAATGAATTAACATCTGGTGAAGGAGCATATCATAATCACACAGACTCAAATACATTTTTAAATGAATTATAAGATGAGTTAAAAGCTGTTTGTGAGAATTTTAATTGTCCGAATGTTGGCTACAAGGTTAGATGTGAAAATAACATGAGATTTAAAAATGAGAGCAAGGATTCAAATGTGATAAGCAGGTCATGGCGTGGGAAGCTGCAAAAACAGGTGGCAGATAGACTCAGAAAGGCCACTTTGCAGAGTCTGTGTATGTGTGTGTGGGGGGGGGAGGGGGTGGCACAAGGAGAAAGAAGCAGCTCTGAGAAATTGAAGGAAGGCAAAATTTGATATGAGCACATGAGGAGGCAAACAGCCAAGCCATGAGCAGGGGGATATAGTCAAGCAAAGCACATGGCGAAGCAGTTAGTACATTGCTTTACTGTAAGAGTGTCTCTAAGCTAAGTTCATAACGCTAACATTAACGGTGTATGAATTCACGAATGAACAAAGTAAATATCTCAAAAACTCAGCAAATATTTGTGGCAAATGGTTGTCATAGTATACCATGTTTATAGTAGCAAGCACGGTATGTGTGGGGTTTTTTTAGTCATTGACAATGCTAGCCAAGGTCTTGTGTCAATTAAAAATAATGAAAATACAAATAATTTAATATTATATATAAAATTTAAAAAAAATACAGTAATGATAAGTCTCATTCTAAGAGTCAATTAGACCGTCCCTTTTTCCCCCCATTTAACCTAAACTATATAGACAAAAGGGTTGGGTCATCCGACCATCACACCCATACAGATCACATCAGACATTAAATGTTAGCCCTGAATGCCTGGAATACTGTTTGTGTTCCAGATCATCACAAAGGAGTTTTGAAAGTTTGAGAACATGGCTCTGTACAGGACTAGTTCTTTTAGACCAACCGTGGCAAATCATGTCTAAATATATAAACTTCCGGAATTTTGTGAACAGATCCAATAAAGAAATGATAAATGTTGTAAAGATACAACATAACCATTTTTGGCAACTGTATGAGTATGTTGGTTATGTGTCCATACATTTTGATCACATACTAGATATATACAAACACAGGAGCTAATTATAAAATCAGACTAAAATCTGATTTCTTTAGTAAAAGATAAAAAAAGAAAAAAATTGTATTTAAATTGAAGGGATAAATGTAACAGATGATGCAATGCAAAATAAAAACAGGAGATTATTTGCCTGATAAATACTCCCGTTGTTATATTTATAATTTATATAAAACACAAAAGGTCTATACACATTATTCTAACATTGGTGCAATTTTTGTAAACTTCTGTAGTTTAAGTGGATTAATAAAGTAAATCATAAACATAAAAGCTTTTAGTTGGTAACATTAACTTATAAATCATCATTTTCTATAAAAGCAGTGTGAGTTTACTGCAGCTTGCAAACTAAATGAAACAAATGTAGTGGCTCATTTTCAAAAAGAACTTTGAAGAACACATTGCGTAGCACTACAATATACCCAAATATATGGACCCAAGTAATGAAGATGGATTTGTATAATCAACTGCAAGGAAAATCCATGATAAGACTGATTTATTAGTGACTGTTATATTAATTTATCTTATACCAGAACTCATTTACACAACATAATGACGCAACTGTTTGTTCAGCAAAACAAACAATGGTTAAAAAAACAATGCAAGCAATAAAAATAAAATAAAAAATACTAAGATTGTGCATAAAACTAACAATGGCATTTAGTGAGAACTTGTTTCATCTGAGGCACGCATGTTGTTAGCATTACCCGTTAAACTGTCTGAGACAATAGTTCATAAGTGTTCATAATTCATGGCACTAACTACATCTTACAGCTTCTCTACCTAATCAATCAGCTTATTCCCGTGTCTTATAACGTCTCTATTACTATACAGTTGTTCCTCTGCTTACAAAAACCTATTTAAGTTAAATATAGTTACAGATATTAGTTTTTAACAGTCATTCAAAGAAATGAGGACACTGTACAATATGAAAAATGTTTGCTTAGAAACCTTTGCCTCTCTGACATGGTAATTAACAGAATCCTTTTCTGTTAGGACAACTTTTAACCCTTAGTGCATATTTGGTAACTGCTTTATGCTTGTTAATATTTTTGGTAATGTGATACTGGGTGTGAAGAAGAAAAGCATACAGGGTGGGATGGCATTCAGCTGCCAGGAACGACACTGCTGCCTTTGGTCGTGTTATGTTGACCTTGGCTATAAGGTATAAAATAATATATATATAGTTAAATGAAGATTGTATAATATAATATTAAGCTTTCCCTGAATAGAATGATTATTATTTGTCAAGAGGAATTTGTTAAACTTGAAAATACAATACTAAATAAAAACATTATTTTTTCCTTACATTTATATTTGCTAAATTATTCTGTACGGCACCGAGTAGGTCAGTTAACTATTACGTCTTTAAGTGGTGAAAGCAGACGCTGTTACTATGCTTGTTCCAAATACTATTAGGATATAATATGACACAATCCATCATCTGGAGAATGTCAGTAGTACATCCTTGTAAAGCAACAGATTCATTATAGACCTGCTGGAACATAGAGGCTGACTTTATAGCACAGACAATTCATACTTTGTCTCTCGCAGTAATTTTATTCGTCAGTCTGGACCGACAACTCGTTGTCATGGATACAGTTGCACCCTTTGAGGCGATGCAGATCTGCACAACATGCTCTTTAGATGCTAGTAGCAAAAAGAAATATCTGCAGAAGTGGTATGACCTTCAAAGTTGAAAGGTCAGCAAGGACAGCCTGTAACAAGAAAGACACAAAAGGGAATTGAAAACACTAAATTCTATACAATAATACATTTCTTGCAGGGTCAAGGGAATTCCAAACACAGGTAAGAATAACAATAAAAGCTATTTCATGCTTTTGTATGAGAATTTTCATCGCACAAGTTTTTGAGTTGTATTAGGAACTAAGGTAGCAAATACAAGAAATAACCAAGATTGAAAACTTTCCATGGGGAATAACAGCAAGATAGTAAAATTAGCATAATAAATGGGAATTAATGAAAAAATAATAATTTCACCCCTATAACAGCATTAGCAACCTACAAATAGATTGAAAGTAATTTCAGTTAAACGTATACCTGTATATTCCTAAATGAAATAAACAAGACACCGCATGGCTACTGAGGCCACACCTCCGCATACACTGAATTCTTCCAGAACATACACCCATGATGTCATTTTAAAATGCATAATAGTTTGCTTGCATCTCAAGTTAAACAAACAAAACGTAAGCCAGGCCCTAAACTCATAATTGATCCATTGATAAATATATAAATGGCTTTACACAAGTGTGTCTGCCAAATAGCCTAAATGTAAATTCCTGGTATTCCCATATATATTTCTGTTAAGTTCCTATAATGTCATGTTTGGATTTATGCTTTTCGTTATTGAGTCATTTTTAATGTATTCTTGAGATACAATACAAGGGTTTTTCTCACCATTCTTAAACAAAAAGCTTTCATTGTTTCTGCTAAAACATTCAAACCAATGAGCTGACCAAACTGATTAGTATATTTTAGTCATTAATTGTTATCCCCATAACACAAGACTGATAATAAAATGTGTAATATAATAAACCTAAAGTGTGTAATTGTTTGCAGAGATATGATACGGTTTCTGTTCCATATTAAATGTACTGTTTCTAAAAGGATTCTCTAATATCAGTGCTTTATACCAATCAAGCAATCTTTCCCTTGGACATTAAAAAATACGGTCATGTTCTTTAACGCACAAAACTCTTTAGGTCTGTGTAGAGAATTTCAGGTAGTAAA
This sequence comes from Pseudolaguvia tuberculata, assembly GCA_026260255.1. Taxonomy (NCBI): domain Eukaryota; kingdom Metazoa; phylum Chordata; class Actinopteri; order Siluriformes; family Sisoridae; genus Pseudolaguvia; species Pseudolaguvia tuberculata. The sequence goes on from JAOTRA010000034.1 coordinate 4,480,791, forward strand.
GAATTTCAGGTATTAACATCACCACAGAGTCTTGGACTGTTTTCCTGAACCAACATACCTCATCCTCTTTCATTCCTTATTAAATCACGTCTTAGCAACTTGATGCTACTAAACATCGGAAAGAGCTGTAAACGTGGAATAAATTATTTTACTTGCCATAAAGTCTGAAAAACCAGAGCTTAAAAATTGATTTTACATTCTACATTAGCATTCCTAAGATCTGGCCTTTTAGGCTTGGTGGCAAGTAAATTTAGAGGCTCCTATCATGTTTGCAGGCTTCTACAGTTTCAGACTCCAAGCCTTAGGTGCTAAAAATATTGTATGTTATGATACGTTCTTTAACAGGGCCAGGTGCTATGTGAGCAAGCAAATCGAGCGCAGCAGCATCTCCTTTTCCTCGCCTCTAGGTTGTGCGTCAGTGTGTTATAGCCAGGGGGCTACCGCCAAGGGCTCAGATGAAGTTTTACTACAGTTGTCAATCCAACTGTGGCCTGAGACTGCAACAAATGATGCTGCTCTTAAACTTCATGCGAGTGTCCACTATTTTAATATATTACTAAAACACATTGTAGGAATTATGTTTAGGAAATACACAGCATATCCACATAAGCATACATTAAATTTCAACATCAGGTAAAGATCTGTAATAAACTGTGTTTTAGTAAGCGGTAATGCCTTTAGTTATAAATGATTTCAGGGAGGGTGGTCTGAAATGTAAAATGCCCAGGCCAGCGATTCTAAGACATGCCTTAGGGAGACTGGGTTACTGGTGCTGGCTGTAAGTTGACACGCTATTTCAATACCTTTTGCGTTCTCTCATGCACACACGCTCACCTCAGCCGAGGCCAGTGATGTCACCTCCATCAGATTTTCAGCCCGGAACATGAAGACAGCGGCTGCCAGAACTAGAAGGGGAATGAAGAGGACAGCCAATCAAATTTTATGTAGCTTTGTTTCTCTACCATTTACAAAAAGGGATCAATGTTTAAGATATGTGAAAACTAAAATGTATTCATACAAAAAGTTATACACAAGATTCATTTGAAAATTGGAGATAAAATTGCCATTTTAGAAGTATCTTTTTGAAAACATTATTTCCATAAACATATTCTATTTATATAAATATACTCTATTTTAATAAACATTTTCTATTTCTATAAACATATTCTATGTTAATAAGCCAGTGCTTGTACTTTTTAAACCAGATTTTTCAGTACTGTTTGTCTATGTTCATACTATTTATGAACAAGTTATGTCATGTGTAGAAATGACATTGAGAACAGAGTAATATTCATCATCTTACCTGCTTATTCCCTAATTCGGGTCACGGGGATCTGCCGGAGCCTATCCCAGCAAGGGTACACCCTGGACAGGTCACCAGTCCATCACAATGCCACACATAGACAAAGCTCTCACACTTACATTCACTCCTATGGGCAATTGAGAATCACCAATCAACCTAATGTATGTTTTTGGACTGTGGGAGTAAACCAGAGTACCCGAAGGAAACCCACAAAATTCCCCTGCCCGGGAATCTAACCCGGGACCTTCTTGTTGTGAGGCGACCCTGCTAACCAATATGACATTGTGCCACCTTCTGACATAATTATGAGAGGTAATTCCACAAATTATAGTATGTATAGAATAGTATAACAGATCTGATGTAAGCTTTACGAATTTACATTATATTTATGTAGAATTTAGACAACGATATTAATGACGATGGCTTTTAAACCCAAAAAATTAATTTGAAGTAAAATAAAATATTTTGATTACACAATGATAAAACTCCACTGAATAATTTGGCCAACAAGAAAATCTGATTTTCAGCTACAAAAGACACTTTTTACAGAAAACCTTTTTTCCTTTATTTGTCTTGTGATTAGCAGCACATACTGACCCACCTGATACTATCTCTAAGGATTCGTAGCCAAGGATGCGATCCCATAGCAACAAAAGTTGGTCAGTGGATAGGTATCCTGAGAAAGCTCGAACCATCCACTTAAAGGCGATACGCAATCTGAAATAAAACCATTACAAAAGATTAAATAAAAATTAAATATAATCTCAGTTAATTAAATGTTTATTACAATATGAATGGGTTTTTCTCATAAATGCCAGGTCTGAAGATCTTATTCGAGGAAAAACTGTTTACTTGTATGGGAGACAGAGAAATGGGAAAAAACTGAAATTTCTAAAAAGGAGCAAACTTGTAATGTGAATTATAAGCAGTAGATGGCGCCATTTGAACAGTGAATCTGGGCCTGATGAGGAACTATTTTATATACAAAGAATTCTATTGAAAAGTATGAAAACTGTGTACTTTCACTGTATTACTTACTTTATAATTACTTACTAATTATAAATCTGTATAAATCTGCCTCATGTATTCAGCAGCTGACTCAATAAGAAAGGCATACTGAGCTCCAGACTTACGGTTGGGCCCCAATCTCCTGCAAATGATAGAAGAGCTGAGGGAGATGTGCTTGGAGAAGCCTCTCAAAATGCAGACAAAGAGACACTATACCCTGTAGTGCACACGTGCACACACACACACACACACACACACACACACACACACACACACACACACACACACACACACACACACACAC
>JAOTRA010000034.1:4483505-4498040 GCA_026260255.1 Pseudolaguvia tuberculata
CACACACACACACACACACACACACACACACACACACACACACACACACACACACACACACACACACACATTTAGAGACCTTAAAGCACACACCTGGAGGTAACCTAGTGAAATATAGTGGGTTATGCTTACTGAGGGGGAGGAGGATATGGAGTGCAGTCTGAAGAAGTAGCGCACATACATCTCTCTGAACACAATGTACAGTTCAGATGGCTCGTTGTACAAGAAACACAGGGGAGCCACTTCACAGCGGACACACACAGACACAAACACTATTTTATAAGACATGTACTTGTATTAAATTAAAAAAAAAATACAACTACAAGAGCTTCAGCTTCAGTTTGATCCTCTGCTGATTTTGGCAGGGTCCCTACAGGGCCACGCACACCACACACACACACACACACACTCCTATAAGCAATTTAGAATCATTATTTAAGCTAACATATATGTAAACTCCACAGAAAAAGGCACCTGAGAGTTCAAGAATCAAACCTCAACAAAAATCAGAAAAACACATTTTAAAAAAAGTTATAAATTGATTTGCAATTTAATCCGTGAAATAAGTATTTGATTCCCGATCAGCAAGATTTTTGGCCCTCAGGTTTTTTTTAATTATTTATTATTTGCAAGAAACGAGAAAGGATTGTTAAGGTTTAGTCACTCAATGATAAGACAAAGGGGATCAAATACTTCCCCTAACTGCAAAATAAAAAAACAGGGTTTAAAAGAGTAATGTTTGATGAAAAATGAAGATAAAGTTTGGGGAAATGATGCAAAAGATTCAGTAACTGAAACAAGCACTCTTTACACCAATAGTGAGCAGAAATCTCTGAATCTATGTAAACTGTTCAGTTCATTGATCACATGAACACATGCAGAAGTGGTAACTTAGTGGTTAAGGTGTTTGTGCTCATTAAAAAAAATATGGGTTTAGCTACAAGCACCACCAAACTACCACTGTTGGTCCTTAACTGTTCAAATGATAATATCGCTTCACTGTCCTCCTACTCACCATACATTGAGAAGCCATGGAAAGGGATAACACCTAAAAGACAAATAAATGACCTGTGATATTGTGAAAGAGTTTGGATTAAAACAGAACTGAATAGCCATAAATATACCATTTGGAGGATAGACCACAGCAAACTCCTCTGTGCCAGTCTTTCCTACAGAAAATAACATGTTTTATTGATTAGAAAGATGAATGATCCAAAAAACAGGCACAAAACACAGATTCACTTAAGGTATTAGACTGCCAATAGGAAGATTACCAAACTACGCTTTAATTGCTCAGTTGTATAAAAGAAATAAATGTAAGTCGTTCTACAGGTGTTGGTCATATAATTAGAATATCTGGTAAAAAAAATTCACTAATTCCATTTAAGAAGTGAAACTTGTATAATGTATACATTCATTCCAGAGTTATGTCCAAGCACATTGAAGAGAAGGAAAAAGATGTACAAGCAATAGGGATAACCACACCCAACAAAGAATTGTAAAACAAAACCCATTTAAAAATGTGGGGAAGAATCACAAACAGTGGATTGCAGCTGGAGTCAGTGTTTCCGGAACCACTACGCACAGAGGTATGCAAGACATGGTGTTGCAATCCTTGTGTCAACCCATTCTTCAACAACAGACAGCATCAGAAGCATCGCACCTGGGCTAAAGACAAAAAGGTTATGTTCTCTAATGAAAGTAAATTTAGCATTTCTTTTGTGCCAGATTTTGAAAGAAGAGAGGAGAGGTGCAAAATCCATGTTGCTTGAAGTTCCTACAGTCAGTAATGGGGTATCTATGTGAAGAGGAAGACGTGATATGCCAGGCCCAACAATGCAGAAGAAGTGGCTTAAGGTCACTAACAGAGCAACCTGGGTTCTCATAACACCTGAGAATAGAGTGGCACATACTGATGGACTATAGCCGCATTGCTGCAGTAATTCAGGCAAAAGGAGCTCCAACTAAGTATTGAGGGCTGTACATGCTAATTTCATGTTCATACTTTTCACTTGGCCAAGATTTAAAAAATCTTTTCTTTGTATTGGTTTTAAGTAATATTTTAATTTTCTGAGATAGTCAATTATAATCATTGGAATTAAAAGAAATAAACACTTGAAATATATCAGTCTGTATGGAACGAATGTATACATTATACAAGTTTCACTTCTTGAATGGACTTTTTGCAGATATTCTAATTATATGACCAGCACCTATATATAAGGATGTCTGCCAAATGCTGTATATGTAAGTGTAAATCTACATTCAATTTAATCTCTGGGAAATGTCATTCATAAGCAAATTGTTTACTTTATATTTCATGTGTCATGTGGCACCGCCTAATAACATGTTTCTTAGTTAGGGTTCAATTTTCTTTGTAAAACACTAACACAAATAATTTACCATAATTTACTACATACAACACACAACAATCCCACACTTATGTAGTTTCTAACGCACATTTAAACACACACTCAAACTGAGAGACATGTACTTATAAGGACATTACCCTGGATGTAGGATTTAGGAGGAGAGGCACTATTGTAACTGAAATGCTCCAGAACTGCAGAGTCTCGAGAAAAACACAGAAGAACCTGGTACAGAACCCATAAATAGGAATGAATTACTATAATTTAAGGCTGCATGGTCCTCACAAACCTTCACTTTAACCCACACACACACACACACACACACACACACACACACACACACACACACACACTTGATGATTTCTTTTATATCTATGGCAAATTGCTCAGGTGCAATTTGAAGAGCGGTGTACTTAAGATTACAGACATGGACTCCAGCAAGAGATATAACAAATCATGTTCCAATGAATTCTAATAATAGGAATGAAAGAAAGCAAAATCTTTTTTCTTTAAATGACCTGCGCACATTGCTTGTCGCTTCCGTGCTTCTACAGATAATTAACTTTCAAAGTTGTTTGAAAAAAAGTTTTTACTTTTACTTTTTATCAACCTTTCCACAACTTAAGTGAAGAACCACTGGCTGTGAGCAAATTTGCTATAACATAATCAACCAACACTAACACTATTTACGCTCAGCCTACTGCTGTTAATCATATGACACTTGTAGGCTGGGAAAGAGAGTTTATTCTTACCCAACGCTATATTTTCACCAGACATTTGTATATTTAACTACTAGACTAATCTTTCACTTAGGTTCTTTAACTGAAGATGGAATCAGAACATTAACTACAGCTGCCATTAGCACTGAAAGAAATAATTATAAAGCTGGATTTGGGTCAGACATATTTAAGCAATTAAAAAGATTAACTAAGTGAATCGAATCTTGTCTGAGTCTTCCTCTGTAAATGAACAGTTTATCAGCTTTTTAGGGGTTTTTTTGGCGTGCTCACTCAGAGTCTGTGTATCATCACAAGGTAAAGAAACATGAGCTTCAATGGGTGAAATTTATTTAAAAGTATTACACATTTTCCGATTACATGATCGTAAATTTTCAAACAAGAAGAAGATGAGTTATTGAAGAAAAGCTTTACTTTCATTTCTCTGGTATTTACCAAATGCTCTGATCTTTTAATTATCCGACTGAGCAGACAAAACCTTGCTCAAGACACCAGCAGTGGCAGCTTGGTGGTAATAGGAATTAAACATACAATATACCAATCAGAAGTCCAGTTCCCACAGTTATTTTAGAAATTCTTATTAAAAATGTAAATCCTACACAATGAGATATGAAATTACTACATCTCTCAGTAGTGTAAAACTAATGTTGTCATTCCATTATTTGGTTTGTAATCCTTCCACACACACTGTGTGTGTGTGTGTGTGTGTGTGTGTGTGTGCGTGTGTGTGTGTGCAGATAGGGTATAAGTATATCTCAATTTTGACCTTGTCCACACCCTTTTTTTCTTAGAAACTCCAGGTATTTAAACACACAAAGCAGCAAAAGGCAGTTCAGCAAACTCTCACCTGATATAAAAAATCTTCAAACACAAAGTAATAATCATCGTTACTTGCAGTAAGTTTCACGTCCTGGGGGTGACAGAAAGAATCATAACTGGATGCAAATACACGTTCAATTATCAAAATCAGTCATGGCATTAATAATAATTTCCATCATATTTCCATTGTCTGTATCTAAACATTGTTGTATACTAAAAAAAATCAATTCATGAAAACATAACCATGGAAAACACATGACCTCAGACTTTGGTTAAACTCTAAATGTAATTGAAAAAAAAATCAAAAGGGCTATTTTAAGCAAAATTGTGCAATTGGGCTAAAACATCATATAAATCAAGCAGCCAGAAAATCTATTTTTATTAAATAAGCTGTATCATTTAAACCTTCTCAAGTGTGTACAGGTCTCTGCGTGTGTACCTTATATATTAGATTATCCACCAGCAGGTCATGGTGTATGACTGCAGCCCTCAGTTGCTCATAATGCATGATGTCCTAGCATAAGGAATAAAAGGCAGGTAATTGAATCGAAACTGAATGATGGAATACCATACAGTTAAATCTGAAGATGCTGCAACACACCTGTATTTTTTAAGAAACCAAAGTTTCTGAAAGATTTATTTCTATGACGTACCGAACCAAATTTTTAAAAAATTTCTCTTATTTTGTTTAAAAACATATGGAATGAACTTCTGGAATGTTGGAACTGTGGAAATGCAGTGGTCAAGGTATTGGATTGATGATTAGAAGATCCGAGTTCAATTCCCAGCGCAACAAAGCTACCATTGAGCAATTGCGCAGTTGGGAGTACAAAAAAAAAAGTAAGTCGTTCTTGATAAAAACATCTGCTAAATGTTGTCACTGGGTTCGAGATAAGGGTTTGTGCTAAACACATAATTATTTCTATTTCTCTATAAAAAGCTTCAATTTGTAGAGAAGCACTGCCATCATGTAACAGGGCTTTAATGCTTCTTCATGCATATTTAATCAATTGTGTGCTTCAAAAATTCCTGGGCATAACATTTACATTTACAGAATCTGGCAGACATTTGATCTCTTTTGTACAACTGAGCGATTGAGAGTTGATGGCCTTGTTTAGGAGTACACAGTGGTTGCTTGGTGGAGGTGGGAATCGAGCCCTGGTCTTTCTGGTGTCAGTCCCAACACCTTAACAGCTAAGCTAGGCGAGGCGTCTACATACTTTTGGTTATGTTATGTAATATGGCCATTATTTAGATATGCGAACAGTATATGTCATTAGGTTATTAAAACAGTACTGTTTAATAAATGTTGAAAGTTCAGGTAAATTTATTAAAGGCAATAAATAGGAAATTATAAGCAATCTACTATCATGGCAAAGCATAAAGTCAAGCAAGGAGGAGAAATAACAAAGCACATTTCCGGTCCTTCTTTGGCAGTAAATGAAGGATGAGCAAGATGTGGAAAACTGTCAGTACAAATCGCTCATATCCTGCTCTATAAATTACAGCCACAGGAGAGTCTGGTTAATGTCAGAATAGCACAACTGCAATTCATCCTGAATAGAAAATCTCTTCAAGATTTGCTTGAAGGTAGTTAATGGTTTTAGGAGTTTTCTTAGATACGGATCGTGTCACTTGATATGAAACAGTGTAAGAGAAAATCAGCCAGAGGATGTCATACAAGGTTAATGCTCCTATAATTAACAGGAAATGTCACATAACTGCACACTTGAAAATAAGAATAGACGGGCCAGGCTTTAAAATACACATGCAAAGATCATAAAATAGTAAAGGATGTGGTTTTTATTCTGAATCTTGCCCTCTTCAGTGATGATTAAAAAGTGGTTGTTCCATTCCTGGACAGTGTTAGTGGTTAACTAAATGAAAAAGGTTTCAAACTTTCAAATATTTTAATCACTTTAAAGATAGTGTCTTTTTTGTCCTGAAGTAAATTATTTTTCCAGCAGCTGCTTATGGGAAAATACAAAGAATAAAGAAGAAGCAAAAGATTATATATTTTTTGTTTATATATTTGTAAATTCTGCCATTTTATTTAATGATATAAAATATAAAAATAATGATTTAATTTTGCAGGACGGTGCTAAAATTGTTTGGTGCAAAAATGTTATTGCACATGAAATATATTTTTGTATTTTCCACATGGTATCTATATTAATATTATACATTGAGTTGTATTCCACTGTAACTGTAATGATCATGGTTACTGTCCATGCTGTCATGACAGCTGTCAAATGGATGATGAAGAGAAACCATATAAATTCACTGACGGGGCTAACATACATTTAGCCATAAATTGAATACCTTCTACATGATATTTTGACATTACCTCTGGCTCATTAGTTGCATTGAGTATCAGAGCCCATAATTGAGCTCGGAGACCAGTGGGACATCCCTGTTTGCTGTATTGTTGAGCAGCCGCACTGTCCTGCTCACTCAACACTACCACACAGAGAAAAACTCACTCACTGTATATACACTCGGAATAAGATTGTCAACAGCTACAAAGTTCATCTATACACTTCACTTTCATGCACTATACGTTTTTTTCTTATTTCTTTACCTTTTTTCCCAATACGAATGTGTTCATTTTCAAACACATCTGTGTGAAGACAAGGAAAAAAAAATACTAAATTAGAAATACTGTGCGCTGTATAATCTATTTAGTATTGGATAGGTGGAGCTTCTTTAGAACCCCCTTTGTTCATCTGTTTCAATCATTTAATAATATTTCTATATTGCCATATGATATTTATTTGTAACATCACAGAAAACCAGGGTCAATATTGTTGTAAAAAATAAGGTGCAAAATCATGTATGTTTTGTCAATGTGATAAGAATATCTACACTATGAAGCTAAGAACTGGATGACCTGGAGTCAGAAATTGGTAGATGACAAGACACTAGAATACCTGGAGGGATGTGTGCGTGATCATCTATCCCAAGTTGGCCCTGATTCAGACTCAGTTCGGGATAAGCCTCTCTCTGGAATCAGACGCAGTTCATGAGCTTGTAGCTTTTTGCTTGTGCGACATGTGGTACAAGGCAGTGAAAGAAGCTTGCATCTGCTTACAGTATGTAAATGTGCAAACAACAAAGCAGATAGGAGATAATAACTTACCATCTGTGAGATATCACGGACATTAAGGGAGATTTGAATGAGTCCCCAATTGCTTCTGGTTGTGAGCCCCTCGCTACAGTCATGATTAGGGTTTTTCAGACCAATCAACACCTTCCAAAGAAGCCAAACTGTCATTTCATTGTCCCTGCTAATTCTTCCCATTTATAGTATGATTAATACCCTTTTAATCAATTAATTAACAGTCATATATTCCAAAGCCTTCTATCTGTCCTACTCACAGATTATAACATTACGCTCTGACCCTAGAAACAAGTGTGTATAAAGTACAGTATTTATCATTGGTAAACGTACAGACAATGGGTGTGCTCAATGAAGCATGTGTTTGGAGCTGTCGATTATTAGGCAGCTCCTGGACTCTTTTCGAGTTATTTAGTAAAACAGTTCCCACTTGAATCTAATCACCTCTTTAAAACCCAACTAACTAATATTTTTAATGCTAAGAAATGAAGAAAAACATACCTCTAGGAAATCTTTGGGTGCATATACAGGCCTGAACTTTGTGAGATCTGAAAGTGTAAAACATTTGTATGTGACATTTGAATACACTTGGAGTCATTTGTTTAAGCAATATATTGTGCATGCCATGCTTCTCTAATACTAAAACTAAATAACTAACAGAGACGGCACAGTGCCATAGTGGTTAGCATGGTCACATCACAACAAGAAAGTCCCGGGTTCGATTTGCAGGCCAGGGTTCTTTCTGTGCAGAGTTTACATGTTCTTCCTGCTCTTGTGTGGGTTTTCTCCAGGTACTCCAGTTTCCTCACACAGTCCAAAAACATGTACGTTTGTCTATTTGTGAATGAACTAACAGAGTAAAGCTAAATTCTGTTAACGAATTCTGCAATGGTCATGTTCTAAGGTTTAGATTCAAGACCAAAGTGAGAGAAAGAGAGAGAGAGGTAGTGCTTCTATAAGGTGAGCTTGGCTTATTCGGACTCATTCCAACAGTCTGGACATGCTCTGGTTTCACAAGCTAAGCTGTTTATGCCTGTGAACAGTAGACAGCTGCAAATGTTATCATACGTGCAGCGGCGTGATAACACTGTTTTAGAACTGTTCTATTCCACAAGTGAACTATAAACAAGCAAATGGCAAAAAATAAACACAAGGAAGTACAGTTATACACACATGGCAAAGTAGTGATACTAATGTATGAATGGGTGTCTTGACACCAGAGGGAAAAACATGTGTAGAAGATACTTAAACGGGAACTATACTAAAAATCTGTCAAATGCATTTTCTGTAGACAATAAACATAGGAAAAGCAGAAAAAAATATTTTACTACAAGAGACGAGAAAAGGTTGTCATGGCGTCTTGATGTTAATACAATTGAAAAAGGATGTATTTTTGCCATAGATTAGGTTTAAGATCATTATATAGAAAATCTAACAATTTTTATCTAAATATGAATTAAAAATAAATGTTTGATTTACATTTATTTCATTTAAAAACTAAGCAAGTGGGGGTCATTTTATAAAACTAAGCAAGTGGGGGTCATTTTATAGAAGCCTTGCTTAGTGACCCAGCAGTGGCATCTTGGTAGTGTCAAACCTGGATCTTCAGTAACACTATATTCTGTATGTTAGGCTAGTCTGTAGCTTTCATTTATTTTCATTTAAAGCTGAATCATTCTTATGCTGATCAGTGAAATCTTATTTTTTTATAAAAAAAATACTTTTAGAATGTGTCGCACATTTTATTTGCCACCTATTTAGTTGAACAACTCTTATTGCCTAAATCGAACAGTACTAAATGTTCCTCATAAAATGTTTGGATGTCTGCAGATAATAAATCTAAAAGTGTACTTATACGTCATTTACTCAAGCAGCATGGCAGCACGTTTCTAACATTCTTTTGTCACTGTAAACAATGACGGAAAACACAACAGACCAGTGTAAGAATTAGAAATAATAATTTACTTTTGCAAAACAGGTAGTAGGAATCAGTCAAAAACAACTCGGACCAAATGATTCTCTTCAAAAGGTATTTAAGTGCTTTCTTCTTTAAGTATAAATCTTTTATAGACTGTAAAACTTAAACAGAAAAAATCTTTTAACTATTGAAAATTGACTGTGTGTTTAATTCCAGATGTTTTGTCACAGGGTTTTTTTAAAATAGCAAAATTAAAAATAAATATCATAAGTAATGTTTAAGTAAGGCTTTAAGTAAAAATCAGATGTGTATGTGTTCCTTTTACCTGGTTCGTCTGTGCCCATTTCATTCCATTTGCTTGTTAAATGTCTTTGTTCTGTGACAGGACGCTATGAATGAAATGGTTAATGTTCTATGAAGTAAAAGCTGTGATCTTACAATTAAAAAAAAAAAGATCTATGACATTTTATCTAATTCTTTATATTTTAATAAAACCTGACAGGCTCTACAAGGAGGTCTTAAAAAGGTTTTGAGAAACACTAAGAAATGGCATCACTTTTGTTGACATTTAACATCTGTATCTAAGCTGTGGGATGAGACAGCGTTAGTTCTTTAAGAAGTTATAAGAGCTGTAGTTTTTCGAGTATTTGACTAGCAGGTGATTTGGGTGAACTGTACCTTGCGGGCCAGAGGAACCCCCAACTCAGTACACATGCTGTTCAAGCTCTTAAGGATCCTCTTTTCCCAGCATGCCTGTAATAAACCACAGATACACTCACTAAAAGGAACACAAAAATCTGGATTTTCATTTGTAAAGAAAACTGAGAAAGACTGTACCTGGGCTTTGCGCATGAATTCCAGTGGCTCTTTTGTGTGTCCAGGAGTAGCAGCAGGGTGAGTAGGTGGAGGTAAACTACACTCACCCATTGATACATAAGCACATAACACACACACATAACACACACATAACACACGAACACACACACGAACACGAACACCTCTAAAGCTGATGTGAAACATACAACATACATAGAGCAGCAGAATATTGTAGCCTACTGGTCATTTGCTGCTTGCTTCAACATTTCTCAACACTGGGCTATGGCATTGGGATATAATCCCCTCAGAAAATACATTCCTGTATGTTCTTGCATGGTGGCTGTAGTGTCATGGGGTAAATCTGTGACTCTAGTCACGACTAGCAACATCAAGCAAGCAATAATAAGCAATTTGTCATGTCATGAGAAAAGACAGCCGAACCAATCCATTTTCCAGTGTTAACTATTCCTTGAAATATATTGGTTTATATTCAGATGAGTTGTAGGGAAATAATATAAATACATGAACGGTGGTCCAATAAATTTTGGACTACTCATAGGTGGTCGTTCTATTAAATTCATTTCGCCTAATTTTTTACAACCTTTCAAAAAATAAACAAAGTGCCTGCCAGGTTCCCAGCTTATCATGAGTCAGTGGAGTGAACCCTTTGGCAAAAGTATGTGAACACCATGATCATCACACCCATATATGCCTATTAAACAGATTTAGCCACTACTTGCTGCTATGATAAACACATCCCTTTGGTCCTTTGTACCAGAGTATTAAAAAACTCGATTTCCATATAATTCTGGTTGTTTAATCAAGTATACACATTTTTTTTATTATTCTTTCTGATTGTGTCAATTTTAACTTACATGCGCAATTCTCTGTACACCGCGTTTTGCAACTTCCTCTCCCAACCTAACAGAGTCAAACAGGATAAACATTGAATTCTTTCAATTAGCTGTAAATATTTATGCAACATTAAACAAATCTCTCCATCTTTCGGTGGACATGATTTTCCAGGTAGAATGATATCCCAGATTAACATGACCCAGTTGTAACAATCTGATATCATCCGTGTGTGTGTTTGTGTGGATCAAACCTTACTCCATTTAAATCCATTTTCCCCTCCTTAGACTGCACATAGACTGCACATTATTGCCATTTCCAAAAATGAATGTGTTTGTACAGTACAAAGTGTACATACATTGTCAGTAAACTGTTCCATAATCAATTAATGATCAGTCTTAGCCACTGAGATACATTTCAACATTTGCTCAGTTTTTCATGTTTTTTTTTTGTGGACAAAAAAGGAGAAGAATCAAAAATGGATTACAGACTGTTTCATTGGCGCACACACTGTTGATGTCATATAGATATAAATGGTTGATTAAAATGTTTATCCAGGATTAACAAAGGATATTAATCCAGGATCACGTAAAACAGAGTACGTGTGTGAATGAGAGGAAAGGCAATAGAGTGGTTAGGTTGCAGGGAGAAAATATAGTGAAGGTGGAGGAGGTTAAGTACCTTTGGTCAACAGTGCAAAGTAATGGAGAGTGTGGAGAGTGTGTGGGAAGTGGTGGCTTAGTGGTTAAGGTGTTGAACTGATACCAGAAAGACCGGAGTTCGATTTCCACCTACACAAACAACCACTGTGGACTTTTGAGCAAGCAATTGTGAGCCCTTAACCCCGTTGTCCAAACAAGAGATCAAATGTAAGTCGCTCTGGATAAGATAACTGTTAGAGAAGTGAAGAAAATAGTGCAAGCAGGATGGAGTGGGTAGAGAAGAGTGACAGGAGTGGTTCCTGATCAACAAGAGTGAAAAGGAAAGTTTATAGGTGGCATTGTCTAAAAGACAGGAGGCGGAGTTGGAGGAAAGACAGGAGGCGGAGTTGGAGGAAAGACAGGAGGCGGAGTTGGAGGTGGCAGAGTTTAAGATTATGAGATTTTCATTGGGCGTGACAAGGACAGGATTAGAAATGAGTTTATTAGAAGGACAGCGCATGTAAGATGTTTTGTAGACAAGGTGAGGAAGGCTAGATTGAAATGGTTTGGACATGTGCAGAGGAGGGACATGCAGTATATTGGTAGATGAATGCTGAGGATGGAGGTGCCGGGCAGGAGGAAAAGAGGAGGTTGATGTAGCGGACAGGGTAGTGTGGAGAAGAGTGATCCGCTGTGGCGACCCCTAACGGGAGCAGCCGGAAGGAGATGATGATTAATCCAGGATCACATCCTACTTGGCAAAATCACTCCCACTTCCTCTCAGCAGTACCCGGATGATAAAATCGGAATAAACTGCGTACCTGAGACTTTAAGGAAATTCCTCACGTCTTCTTTTAAAGATTCTAGCTTTATTTCCGGGCCGTGTAAACACTCCTGCAACAAAACATTATATTATTAAGAATAAGAAACTGAAGATGTGCTATAGGTTAGCCTACTCACTTTGGCTTGTTTTTCCAATTGAGAGTGTAAATATGTTCCTCTGAGCCGCTGGACAATCTGAGCAATGGTGACAGATATTTCTGTTCCTTCATCCATGATTTTAAACATTACACATTAGAAAGCTCGGTTAGTATTTCAGCGTCATTTAGTAGCGCAGCATCTAAGCATGAAACACGGTTTCTTAGCAACTGACACGCGCACGCGAGGAGAAACAATAACCCCGAAACAGGGTTCCTACCTTTAGCATCTTTTATGTGCTTATCATTCATTCATTCATTCATTCATTCATTCATTCATTCAATCATTCATTCAATCTTCTAATCTGCTTATCAGTGAGAGTTTTATAATTATTTAATTTGAATTATGTTATGGTAATTATTTTTAAAATAACAACAACGAAAAACTGGGCACAACAAGAAGATTTCTGGGTCGGGGGTCTTTCTGTGCGGAGTGCTTAAGTGGGTTTTCTCTGGGTACTCCAGAGGTTTCCTCCCACAGTCCAAAAACATGTACATTAGGTTGATTGGTGATAATAAATTGCCCATAGTGAGTGAATGTGTATGTGTGAGTGGTCATTTGTCTGTGTGTTGCCCTGAGATGGACTGGTAACCCGTCCAGGGTGTACTCCTGCCTCGCGCCCTCTGTGCGCTGGGATAGGCACCAGCAGACCCCCGTGACCCGATTTAGGGAATAAGCGGGTAAGAAAATGAATGAATGAAAAATGAAAAACTATTAGAGATTGGTATATTTTTATATATTAAATTAACCCCGTTGAGTGTGGGGTATATTATTACAGATTATTGCAGATTGTAAAGTATAATTTCTGACTAATAATTATTCTTCCTATTCCTATAGTTTTCTCCAACAGAAAACATTTGGTCGAATCCAGCAGCATGTAAAAGTCTACTTGTTTTGGAGTTTGTTAAAGTGACAAAGTAAATAGTAAATAAATACAATAATGTTTGTAATCATCTGCAAAATGAACACCAGAGAGCAGACACCAGTCCCCTTATGCGCATTACTTTTTTAAAGAAATTAATTTCATTTAACAATAATTTGAACATATATAACTGTGAAACATACTCTTTCATCAGTCGTCCACTAAAGGTTATAGAGCTAATTATTCTCAAAAGTCAATCCTGTTTCAGGAATACATTGATGAATGGTGGAGATTAAAATATTCCATAACATATACACAAGATTGCATAAGTTAGTAGTAAAAGAAAACTTTCCCCTTGTGGTGTTTAATGATTTTCTAATTTTGATGAATATGGTCACTTTTCCAAGTGACACCAAATTAGGGAAAAAGCGGATAAGAAAATGAATGAATGAATGAATGAATGAATGAATGAATGAATGAATGGTCACTTTTAAAGGCCCGTCTAAAAGGTCCCTGCACCCAACCAACTATGAATCCTTTAAATTTGATCAGAGGTTTTTACTTAGTTTAAATAATACAAAAATTATTTTCAAATACAATGCAACAATGTTAAACCAAATATGTGGAAGTTCATAGAGACATAAAGCAGTAATAAAGCAGTAGTCCACAAAAGTATAATAAGCATCTAGAAAACTAATAACTCAAGTGTGCACAAGATTGCACAAGAAAAAAGTGCCAAGATATCAAAAAATTGAGATGTGAAACCTGACACGGGTGCGAACAATGATCTGGGATGTGTCAAAAATACAGAGTGAAAAGTCAGGTGTTATTAGTTGGAATCCAATTAATGCCCTGTCTTACTTACCCCACTATATTACTGTCAGTGTATCTGACAGAACCGTGAGATGAGCTGCTTCCCAAGATGTATTAATTCTGCTAGAATTAATCTTATTTTAATTTTAACTAAAATGACCATTACAAATATTATTTTTAAAAATTTTTATTTATTTAATGTCAGATGTCTTAATCAATGTCTGAAACAATAATGATGAACCTAATCAAATCTAATCTACAGTAACTAGTATTCATTCATTCATTCATCTTCTTGCCCGCCGGCGTACACAGGGCGAGAGGCGGGGGTACACCCTGGACGGGTTGCCAGTCCATCTAAGGGCAACACTTAGTCAAACAACCATTGACACACATACATTCAGTCCTATCATTTATCATTTAGAATCACCAATCAACCTAATCTGCATGTTTTTGGACTTTCAGAGGAAACCGGAGTACCCGGAAGCGCAAGGAGAACATGCAAACTCAGCCATAACTAGTATTAAATATTCTAATTTGTGTGTGTGTGTGTGTGTGTGTGTATGTGTGTGTGTGTGTGTGTGTGTGTGTGTGTGTGTGTGTGTGTGTGTGTGT
>JAOTRA010000034.1:4513501-4524877 GCA_026260255.1 Pseudolaguvia tuberculata
CACACACACACACACACACACACACACACACACACACACACACACACACACACACACACACACACACTTATCCTTTGCCACACAAATGTCCTCCACACACTTTAATTCGACAGTCCTTTGTTATGGAAAGCAAAGGGGCCCCTGAGACTGAGACTCAAGAGAGAGAGAGAGAGAGAGAGAGAGAGAGAGAGATGGAGAATCACATCACAACAGTCACCCTTAATAGATCAGCCTAAGGCGACAACCAATTACAAGCTACCAAACTACCATCTCACCATGTAGGCTAAACTGCTCGCTTTAAAACTGATTAATGTTTTAAACTGAGTTTTATTTCGTTTAATTTAGCAATCTGTCCGAATACGGCTGTGAAATAGAAACAGATTAGAACAATGGTGCGAATTGTTAATTCTCTGAGGAGCGCCACCTGGCCTGGTAGAAGAAACGGCACTAACCGAATCAAAGTTAAGCAACGTTGTCCTCCCGCCACAGACTGTGTCATCTGATAGCTTTGACACATTATATGACCTGAATAATCCTGTGTGTATGTGCAGTACATGGCCAAGACAGCGGACAGAAAGATTATTTATGCTAATATATATTTATTTAAATATTCATTTATCTGTTCAGCTATCAACACCACTCTAAATTGTTTGTTGTGTATCAGCCAGCAGTGCCGATTCAGCTTGTGTTGGCTTAGTGCAGAACCTTCTACACCAGCATTATGTGACCAGAATTGCAGAATTGGTAACCCTTTTTAATCCCTGTTTTTTTCTGTAGTTAAATCGGTTAAACCCTGTGGTTGTTGTTCCCCTTCAAAATTCTTATATATCGATTTTTTTTCCTCATGCAGCTTTCCAGTTAGACTTGGATTTCCCTTGTCGACGTGAGGCAAGCAGAGAACTAGTCTTTTCTGTCGACTAACATTAAATTCTTATTAATTTATCTGTATTTTTATTCAGTCATCTTTTAAAAATAGAACATCTAAAACTGCGGTCTGTGTTGGAACCTCTGCCCACTGACATCATAGGTTTCCAATCGAGACCAAAAAGGGTTTAGGCCGGGTCAGAGCCAGGATCGAGGCACTGACTCAAAGACGGTTTTTCTGTGCAGTTCCTGATTTAAGCATCAATCGTTATTGTTAGTTTGAATATGGAAGTATAAACTAATGAATGTGTCATATATTTTGCTGGGGTGGGGTGGGGTGGGGCAAGTTTAATGGTAGGTGTTTATTAGGATTAAAATACATTCTAAACTTTCACGCCAGTAAACTGATTCTTTACAAAAATACATGCAAACCAAAAGACAACATATTTCAAGTCAGAGTCAATAAAGTTTTATTTGCATTACCATTGAAGGAAGGTGAATAATAGCCAGGGAGGAGCTTCTGTAATAAACTACGCAAACAAGTCAGACTGCCATCACGCAATAGTCTTCACGGTTATACAACATGAACCCAAACAAGTATTGTACAATTTCTCTCAAAAATGAAAAGCCTCTAACAATAGATCTGTAAATCAAAAATAAGATGATGTGATTATTTTATCAATTGGCGTACTGAGCTAGTGTATGATAGCAACGTTAAGCCTAAAAATAAACACATTCTAAAAGCCGAGGTTACGGAACGTTCGAGCTCTTCACAGCCAAGTAAAATAACAACATACTGTACAGCAACACCCTTAACCCTTCCTACTCCAGTATGTGTGTGTGTGTTTGCTATATAAATGTATTTGACAAATAAAATTGATATCATTTTAATAATAATGTATTCATTTCACTCACACGCAGTCTCATCTGACAATTCAAGTCACTGTACAAGAGAAAGGCAAATTCTAGAACGGTAAATCCCTGCTGTAATCTATTGATGGTTTCAGTCACACACACCATTCCGGCAGATTATAAATAATTATTACAAATAAGAAAAAAGAGGGAAACCTCCACCTCCAGGTGATACCCGTATTCCTGGTGATGTCATATGTGAATTAACACATGTGATGGGAATTTTCCCTCACCATCAAATGCCAAACAAAGCTATTTCAGATTTCAGCCTGATAATAGTACACTAGATGTGAACTTTTCCGAACAAATTCAGGTTAAGACTAAATTATTGTGGGGTTATTATTATTATTATTATTATTATTATTATTATTATTATCATCATCTCATGGACACCACACATTCAACTCAAAACTATTTAACTGTAGAGATGAAATCTACCAAAAATACTGTTTTTGGTTTCACGTTCTGTAACCTGAGGCTTTTGTTTTTAAACACTGCTTTACTTCTGACTTCTAAAAATGACCTACCAGTGAAATGTGAACTTGTCCTGTCTGTTTCAAGTAATTCCAGTTACACAAGCCAACGCTTGGATTCAATTAATCACTGTATCAGTCAGTTGGTTGCTCTTTATAGAGCACTTATACTGCCCAGCTGCATTATTGTTCGACCATATGGTCACACTTCATGCCAAACCATGCTGCATGCAAGTCTCAGACGCACTGGGTCGGCGTTGTGATGGTGTGCGAATGGATGCGCCAGATCACCAAAGACTACACAGTTGCAGGGGCTGATGTGGTTATTATGGATGCTGTATCCGCTCATTAATCCTCCCAATAATTAGAGCTTTTGCACAATGCCACGTGGAGGACTGCAAATAGTGTATCACTCCTTCGGGTCGGTTCTGTGGCTTTGCTCTGTGCATATACACACACTGCTTGCACGCAAAGGGAAAGCCATGACAACACGTGACTGTGTGCTGCAGACAAAAACCACATGCACTGGGCTTGGTTGCTCCCTAACGGAAAAGAGACACAGGCCAACTTACACCCACATACATACAGGAACCATCATTCTTGATTTAGAACAGTTTAGAGAAAGAAAATATGTATATTAATAAACAGATTAACTAGATTAAAAAGCCACTGTGCTGACAGATGTGCAAACATACACACCGAGAGTGGTAAAAAGGTCCTTGGTGAGTCATACGACTTCAGAAATGTTATGACACACACGGGCACTTCCACAGGAAGATTCTGCGACACACAAACTCTAAACATGCAACAGCACATGCAAACATTTAACCAGGGGAAAAACGTATGTTACAGAATATAATCCCCTGTAATGGGACAAGAAACAATGCTACTGACTGCTGCATGCAAAGGCTCAGAGCTGCTACTGAGTTCAAGCATGCCTTTTTAATCACCACTGCTTCAAATAATAATGGTATTGCTTACATCTGTTCCAATCATTTATTGATACAAAGGTCCTGAGACAAATTAAACTACCAGATAACTTTATGCCAAAAAACAGAACTAACCTGTCAATTGGATACACAGACAATAAAGAGGAAGCAAACACACAATGAGTGGCTGGATTTCCGATAATATCCACACATGGTCCTTTTTATTTCTTGCATATGACAGAACTTGACTCACAGCAAGAAGGTCCAGAGTTCAATTCCTGGCCAAGGGCTTCTTCTGTGTGGAGTTTTCTCTGGGTACTCTGGTATCCTCCCACAGTCCAAAAACATGTACATGAGGTTCATTGGTGATTCTACATTAGCCATAGGAGTGAGTGTGTGTGCTTGTTTATCTATGTGTGGTCCTGCAATGGACTGGTGACATGTCCAACACCGTACCCCTGCCTTTCACCCTATGTGAGCTGGGATAGGCTCCAGCAGACGCCTACGACCCCAAAGCAGGGTTAGAAGATGAAGGAAAGAATGAATAAATGGTCTGTTTAGAGTTTGGTTCTTCTTCTCCTTTCGGCTGCACCTGTTAGGGGTCGCCACACCAGACCACTCCTCTCCGCACTACCCTGTCCTCTACATCTGCCTCTTTCACCCCAATTACCTGCATATCTTCCCTCACAGCATCCATATACCTCCTCATTGGTCTTCCTCTTTTCCTCCTGCCCGGCACTCCCATCCTCAGCATTCTACTACTAATATACTGCATGTCCCTCCTCTGCATTAATTCCTGATATTATTGTAATTACATGTTTTATCATACCTTTTTCTGGACCTGAACACAAGCCTTTGACTTTACACTTTCTCATCTGTCAGATAACTGTGTATAATAGATACACTTTCACCACTGTTTAACAAACGACCCTGCAGACATTCTACCATAATAACAATTACACTGGATTGGTTATTTCACCAACTTTAACATGAAAAACAAGAGCATTATTATAATGTAATATAATCCCATGATTTGCTGCAACTACTGTTATAGGCCTTCTAGACCTTCTAACCTATTCCAACAAAAAATGTCAGAGGTGTTAAAACCACTGCAAAAATAAATCTCAGTCTAGTTATATTGGCAGAAACACACGTTTCCAAAAAGGTATACATTGATTTACATTTTCATAAGTGAAAAAAATATTTGATCTATTAATCAACTCTTTTAAATTGACTTTTTTAAGAAAAAAGAAAAAAAAAAGATATTTGTGGGCCATTTTTGCTTGATAGTTTAATGGGATGCAATGGAGGAGATAAAAAAGGATAGAAATAGAACCCAGATCACCAGAACGCAACAACCTGCACACAGGAGCCTTAAGCTTCTACATCACAACACCAGCGTTAAATTGGCTCTCTTAAAGGGAGTGATCTTAATCTCAACTTGTTACCTTATATGTCCACAGTTGCAACCAATCAATTAGAAATGTAACTCATCAACATGGAAGAGCTTTCCAAGGATGTCGGGCAGAAGATTGTCAACCTACACAGGGAATGGAATGGGTGGAATGGAATGGTTGGTGCCATTATTCACAAATGGAAGAAACACAAAAAAACTGTAATTCTCCCTCTGGGGCATGGAGTCTGGGGCTCCATGCAAAAGTGATTTAATGATTATTAGAATGGTCTCAAGATAATCAATGATTTCAAGCCAGCTGGCACCATAGTCAGCAAATAAACTGACTGGTAACATACTATGCTGTGAAGGACTAAAATCCAGCAGCACCCACAAGTCCTCCTTTTCAGGAAAGCACATGTTCAAACCTATCTGAGGGTTGACAATAAAAATCTGAATGATTTAGAGAACTGGGTAAAAATGTTGTGGTCAAAAGACAAAAATCAAGCTCTTTGGCATAGACTCAACGTGCCGTGTTGGAGAAGGAATGCTGTCTATAGCAACATGAACATCAGCCCCACTGTCAAAGATGGAGACATGCGAAGCAGGAAAAACGAGTTATACTTGCTTGACTCCAAAACTGACCACAAACAAAACAACAACAACAAAAAAAAGACAAAAAATCTGCACAAAACTATCCTATTTTCAGTGAACTCCAATAGACATCGGCACAACACAATATTCACAATTATATCAAGTGTTTAAAAAGATTTGCAAACCACAAAACATGACAACAGCACTGTAAATAGACACCTGGGAGCATCTAACACAGACCTGTACAAAAACGGGTGGGGAGGTAATAAAAGAAACTAAATAACTCCCAGTCTGGGGCTCAACACAATGCGATGCAATGCATGGTGAGTCAGAACTACATGCTAGGATCTTAATCTTAAGTCAGCTGGGACACTAGTCCCCATGAAAAAAATGTGAAAAAAGTTCTGAAATCTTGCAGTGCCCACAAGGTCACCCGGCACAAAACAGGGTAAATGTATAGACTAGGGATGTCCCGATCGGGGTTTTTTGCTCAGGAGTCTGAGTGATTTGATTTTGAGTATCTACCAATATCGAGTCCCAATCCGTTACTTCTATAATAAATAAAAAAGGAATGCTTTAAGCTGCTTCCGTGTTCTACATTGCAGGCATTTAACCAATAGAGTCTCAGCAACAAAATAATGTCATGCCGCACGTGTTTGCTGTTTCTGTGTGGAATCAAGAGCTGTAACTCTGCACCACCTCATAACTATAGATGTGTTAAAAAATTATGAGAATATATATACGTATATGTCAGAGTCCTGATTGGGAGGTAACATCCGATTCCAATCGAGACTGAAACCACGTGATCGGGCCCGATTTCCAATCATGTGATCGGATCTGGACATCCCGAGTACAGACCCATCTGAAAGTTGCTAATGAACAACTGAGGGGAACTGGTTGAAAGTGTTGTGGTCAGATGAGACCAAAAACAAGCTCCTTGCCATCAACTGTGTTTGGAGGAGGATGAATTCGGACTACGACACAAAAAAAGCTAACACAACCATCAAACATAGAGGAGAATACATCAACGGGTGGATGGAAGGGGCACTGACAATTAGTCTTGGATAGATATTTCAGCATAGATTGATCCAAAACACACAAGCAAGTCAACAAAAGATAGGCCATCATTAACCCTGCTTGCAAACATAAGAAGGTTTATAGGTTTGACAGATTTTTTGATAGAGGCTTTGCTGTGTGTGTTTTACCGAATGCTCTTAGTTTTCTTACCTTGTCAGGCGCTGTGGTTGAGGGCGCTCTCCGAGCTTCCTATAATGAAAGAAAAGAAAACAGAAACCAAGTAAGATGTCTAAAAGTGATACCACAACCACAGAATAAACACAAACTATTTACAATGGTGTGCATGGAACCTAAGAAACCATTTTCTCAAATGTCCTGGAGCACATTTCCACACAGAAGAAATAAATGTTTTTTTTCTTATTCAAATCATGCAATTACACAATTAGCATTGTGGCTGGCAAACACACAAACACACTACAGCTGTTATGGCGACCTTGGAGCCTTTTGATCATGTGACTGTATCTAAACACTAACAGGTGGCTCTGACTGCTCTATCCTTTCATTACTCTTCCTCAGACAGCAGCACTGCCAAGCGACCATCCACTCACCACTATCTGTAAGCCAAAAGCACATCGAGCCAAACCTCATATCTCAGTGTGTCCAGAATCTCAACTTGTATTTCTACTCACATCATTTGTGAGATCAAAGAATATAAAGATTCAAAAGATTTGTGACTTAAGCAAGCAGTTCCATCGTGAAAAAAACGTTTTCTTCCAGTCGGTTTCAAGCTTTGTCGTCCACCCCACCCACCCCACTTGCCAGACCTAATGGGAAATAACACAAGTTGGTCACTGTAATGCCTCTATCGATCGCTTTATCAGAAAGAACTGTACAAACACTTTTAAGCAGTGAATATTGACAAGAGTCTTTCTGTTTCGAGTTGAATGTTCTTGCTGTGCTTGTGTAGGTTTATTCTGTGTACTCCAGTTTCCTCCAATAGTCATGTATATTAGGTTGACTGGTGGTTCTAAATAGGAGTAGGAGTGAGTGTTTTTTTTTTTGTCTCTAGGTGCAATGGACTGGCAACCGGGCCAGTATGGATTCTCTCCATTCTTGCTTACATTTACAGATGTTTCGCAAACACCATTATCCAGAACGACTTAGAACTGAGCTATAAAAGGTCAACATTGGTGGCTTGTTGGTGCCCCGGTCTTACTGGTATCAGTCAAACACCTTAACCACTAAACCACCACTTCTCACTTTACGTATGACATTCATTGTTCCCAAAGTGGTGAATCTTACCCCATCCTTGTTCAGGATGCTCCTTTTATACCTTATCATGCACTTCATCAAACAATTTTCCCCAGTCATTTGTATTCTCTGTCCCAGAACGTTTGAATGCAAGCATTCAATTTAAAATAATAATCCAATGTAGTTATAAATTTGCATAACGCGTATATTTGTGCGGTTTTTAATTGAATATAAGTCAACAAGGATTTGCAGATCATTGTATTGTGTTTTTATTTAGGTTTTGTCCAAACTTTGTTGGAATTCCATCGGCCAAACAATGTAGTGCTGGTAATAAAAGTGCAAGTCGGTCCTGTGATGTCTAACTGATGTCTAAAAAACCCTGTCTGACTGATGGAAGACAGGCAAAGATTCTGAAGGATTTGAAATAAGGGAGAGGAGAAAGAAATCAATGGCTGAATCTACCTGGGCTGCAGGGAGTTAGCCAGACAGACTGAGGGTCAAGATGAGAAGCTGTTAAAGAGAAACAGACAAAGGCACTGGAGTATGAGGGAGGATCGGGCATGCGTGGAGAAGAATAGGAGCCAGATAAGAGAAGGAAAAGTGAGGCAATTAAAGGGGGTGAAGAAGCGGGGCATGAAGCTGGACCGGGAGAAAAAAGCTTCACAGAAAAGAGAGAGAAGAAGAAGAAGAAGAAGAAGAAGGACAATGTGTTGAGAAGAATAATTATAGAGACAGAGATCAATACGGTTCTCACAGTGAAAAACACTGATGTTTGATTGGATAATGGATTGCAGGCTGTTCAGGGCAAACCTGGTTGCCAAAAATCAGACAAAGCAGACAAACATGCTTTGAATGAAACATGTTTGTATGTAAAAAATTACGATAACACAATAAATTAGGTAGCTGAACTAAAAAGAGTAGCTGAATATACATGTAAGTCTACAAAGGTTACAAACTATAAGGTTCTAAATACATCTGTATTTAAAATATTGATATACAAATGAAGACTAACTATTACATTTTTTTTCTCAGTATTTACGGTGTTGTCTCCCAACCCAGGAGCTTGTGGATTCAATCCCTACCATAACCAAGCTACCACTGTTCAGTCCCTTTTAACCATTAATTCTCAGTTGTATAAACGTAAGTCTGTATGAAGTTTTAAATGATATTCTAACCTCTCATATAGAAACATATTTACATAAAGATTTAAACTGCTTTATGTAAATAATTTAATTGCAAGGATTAGTGTGTGTCAAATGTCTTTCTTCACTTCCGTACATGTCATGGAAACATAGTAATTGGCTTAGACGCAAGCATAAAACAAATAATATGGGTGTCTCTAGTTTTTCTTTTTGTTTAGCTTATATATATATACACACACACACACACACACACAGCGGGTAAGAAGATGAATGAATGAATGAATGAATGAATGAATGAATGAATGAATGAATGAATGAATGAATGAAAAGAAGATGCTTTCTTAAATGATACATTCACATCTACCCTGATGGAAAACGTATGAACTCTAGCTTAAATCTAGCCCGCAAGGATAGTTAACGAGCTAAAATGAAAGTGCCGCTGTGTTACAAGGTGTTAGCATCTTATTATACTGTGAGAGGAGAGAGTGTGTGCTCTTGTGAACACGTTAGGGAGTGTTTGGATTAATACTCGGCTGGTTCTAGAGAAACTGGTTTTTGGTTCATTTGAGCTCCCAGTGACAAACAATTTCATTCCTCACACACATGCTGATTAAAAATGTGTCCCAAAAAAATACAAACTGGTGCTAAGATGGCAGTCGGGTGTGTTTCCTGTTAGCTGAGTGAGATCATATGCTAGAGCTTTCCATCTGTCTCACCTGAGACCGTTCTACAGGAAGTTAAAGCTTAACACACATCTCTGAGAGAAAGCAGCCAGCACATGGTGTTTCTAAAGCTCTGGCGTCTCAGGAGAAAACAGCAGCGGGAATTTAGTCGACACAAAGGCTGCAGCGATAATGAATGTAACTGCAAGGAAAGTTGAGAGGGAAAAGAGGGGGAGAAAAAGGAAAAACAAAACATAAAGCTAGATGAATGGCAGCTGGCGACATTTTCCCCGCTGAACACTTAGGAGAGGAGCTCAATAGAGGAAAAGGAAGTTCTGTCGGAATGGTGTGTTAATCTGTTTTTCTGCACATTATCCATTTTTGCTTCCTTCCCTCCGGTTTAAGTTTATCCCACAGCGCCAAGAAGTAAAAGTCCCAATCACATAGT
The DNA here is from genome assembly GCA_026260255.1 of Pseudolaguvia tuberculata. Classification (NCBI taxonomy): domain Eukaryota; kingdom Metazoa; phylum Chordata; class Actinopteri; order Siluriformes; family Sisoridae; genus Pseudolaguvia; species Pseudolaguvia tuberculata. The sequence goes on from JAOTRA010000034.1 coordinate 4,523,187, forward strand.
AGGTTTGTCCGACTCCAGACCAATTAATAATGGTTTGTTTCAGGTCTGTGTCATGATCATTTTGGTTTAAATACATTATGGAGCTACTTTGTTTGGTGACTTTGATTTAAAAAAATCTAGATAACTCAAGAAGTAGAAAATGATATTGATTGTAAAAAATATATATTTTTTAAAAAGTAAAAAAAAAAATTATGAAAACAAACAAAAGCCAAAATATTATTTATTATATCTTGTGCACAATAATCTTCATTAAATACATGTACAGTCGAGGTACAGTCACACCTACACACAGAGTTTCACACTGTTTCAAACTTTTGTTTACGTAACCTACATCCACTCTCGCAGGACATATAACCCTGAAATTATTCCACCATCATGAGCTTTAGTGCCATTATGGGTGTTGGTGTGCTAAGTGTCTATATTAAGTGATAATAGGGGCTTCCCTCTTTCTTTTCCAAAAGGAAGTAAGAGTGATGTAATGCCAGCACGATCTGGCAGGATGAGCATGTCCTGTATCAGCACTGAGATCACCTCATATATCAGCCGAACCCGAGGACTGTACAGGTTCCAGTAGTAATCATGCAGATGGTTGATACAGCAATCAATCTCTGGGGAAAATAGTGTATTCACACTTCATAATGTCCCAACAACGTCATCCTGCCATATTCTGGATGCATTTCAAACGACTGCAACTGTCCTAGTGAATTAGTGAGTAGATCAGGTTGAAAGAGATGAACATTGAAACAGCCCGGTTGTGTATCTGCGTACAGCCATTTCTTCAATCTGGTTCTCTGAAAGATGAAAATGAAAATGCCATCAAAGCTGTTATTGAAAACCAAAGTTGAAAAATAGTTTATTTAGGTCTAATCAAAAGTTGGAAAAGGATCAGACTGCAAACTACATCTGCTGTGTCTTTTTGTTGTACCAAATATAGTAAGACGCAACTCTGCATCATATCAAATGTCTGTGTGTGTGTAAAACTCCTTTTGTAGCATCTTGTACGAATCATCAGCTAACATGAACATCAGCTTTCTAGTTCAGTAGTCGGGCCACTAATTAGGAAGTTTCATCTCATGAATCACTGTCTGTTAAAATTCCACAATGCACTGCATAAAAACCAGGATGAATCCATGTTTATATGTTCTTTTACTAGAAATGATGCTGTTTTCTAAAGCTTCTCAGCTCTAAAAGAATGAATGGACGGTCTGTTTTAATAGTCAGACCTCTCAAAAGGTTAACCTGTTGTCATTCTGTATTAAATCATTTTAGTTGGAGTGATATGATTCTTTAAAGGCCACTAGGACAATTAATGACTTTGTCGGGAAGAATTCTGAGTTTGGATATAGACACAGGAGACAGGACATTATTGCTAAATCACTGTCTTATATAATCTTCACTGACAGTACGATGAGGATGAGTTCCACCTTCAGTCTGGTTCCTCTTTAACTTTCTTCCTAATAATAATATAATCTTATATGAAAATGTTTAAGACAATATAAGACAATGTTTTTATAGCAATCACTGCACCAGACTGGCCATTGTGGACAAATAGAAACATTGTATTTACATTCATTCATTCACCCTGGTACACAATGGACAGAAGTCCATTGCAGAGCCACACATAGACGAACACACACACACACACACACACACACACACACACACACACACACACACACACACACACACAC
>JAOTRA010000034.1:4565437-4578776 GCA_026260255.1 Pseudolaguvia tuberculata
TCTCTCTCTCTCTCTCTCTCTCTCTCTCTCTCTCTCTCTCTCTCTCTCTCTCTCTCTCTCTCTCTCTCTCTCGGCCCAAAACCATGTCAGTAGGGACAAAGAGGCCTACCTCCCAGAGTTAATTTTTCCAGACATTGCTGAATGCTCGTGCTATCTACTCTCTCAGGCTGGTAACCCAAGAATGCAGACATACTGCGCTTACATTGTTCCAACTTTAAGAAATATTCAATGCAGAGAACAAAGACCTCCAAAACTGACTATATAATTTTGTTATGATAGACTGTATGTGTGTTTAAAACACATAAAATATGGCTTTAACCAGCATTTTTTCTGTTTCTGAACCAAAAGAATTAAAGCACATTACACTCTGAACCCCTTAGTTCTTAATTAAATAGGTTATCTCACCGAAAGCCTGGTTTTCTCAGTGCTCTTGTTATTGTACTCTTGCAAACGTCCCAAAGCAGATATCAACTCCTTTCGCTCTTCCTGTTCTCTTCTAATCTGACAGCACCAGTCGAGCCTGGAGGCTGCTTGTGCATTTATTTCTTTGTTCCCCAATGGAAATATTTCCTGCTGTTTCTCAGTCTCATTGGATTACTCATCAATCGCCACATTCTCTAAGCTTAGACATCCTTAGAAATTTTTCAAAATAGAACAAATGTGTGTACTGTGGATGTAACGGCTTACTAATAGCTGGTGGTGTTGTTTATGATATAAACCAAACAATTTTATTTTTGTGACTTTGTATGAAAAGCATTCAAAGTGCTACACGTGAGATTTTGTAAAGAAAGACCTAATTATCTACTAGCTTTAATTATTTATACATTCCCTTTTTTTGCCTTTTTTTATGTAGCAATGCAAGAATCACCTCTTCAAGAATCTGGAAAACACCAGGCTCAAAATGAAAGGAATTCTTCTCTCTTCGCGGTAACGCTTTTCTCACTCCTTGCTTTGATAGTCCTTCGGCTGACCTGGTCCCTGGAGGGTTTTTTTTCCCCTTATGTTTTTTGAGTGCTGACCAACAATAACAGCATCTCATAAACAATGGGGTTTGTTGATCAGCAAGGAGAGAGTGCGATGAGGAGGAGAAGAAGGAGGAGGTGTGTGTGTGGGGTGGATGTTATTGCATTTGGCAGCTGCTGCGCTGGCAGCTTCTCTGCTGAGGGTTAGCGATGTGCTCTTTGTGGCGGTGAGGAGATATTATGTCAGTTCTTGGCTATGCGGTGACTCTCGTGGGAGACGGGACCCTGCTTCCCCTCATAAGCCCTCTCACTTTTCCTCTCTCTCTCTGTCAGTCAGATCCTTTTAGCAGACACAATACCATTCAAATGGAACACAGAAAAAATATGGCAAAAAATACTGACGCTGACTCTAAAGCACATGCCAATTCAGAATACAAAGCTGTAAGAACTGACACATGTGCTGTGTTTGAAATCGTATACTCCTTATTTACAGACGGGATTTGTATATGTACTTTGTGTCGTATCACTATCCTATCCCTATCATTCATTCATTCATTCATTCATTCATTCTCTAACCCGCTTATTCCCTCATTTAGAGGGGTCTGCTGAACCCTATCCAAGCGCATATAGGGCATAGGGAACTGTAGGGGTACACCCTGGATAGATCACTAGTCCATTGCAGGGCCACACATAGATGAACAATCACACACACACTCAGTCCTATGGGCAATTTCCAGAAGTGAATTATGTAAGTCATCAAAGCCGAAACAGCTATACAGTATAATTCCAGGCTGCTGACTCATTTTAAAGTAAAATGACTAACTTCAAACCTCCTGGCCCCCATGACTCAGTGACTATTAATGCACACTTTTACATAAATAAGGTATGTAGTGTGCATCATCCAGCTACCCCATTATCAGATTTTATGGAGGTTTCTTCATTTTTTTTGTTTGTTCATTTACTATGTTGTGAATTATACAGTGAATTATATTGTTCCTGAATGTACAGCAGTGCAAAAAAAATAAAAAAAAATCACCTACTGTCATGAAGAATCCTATTCCCTATCCTATCCTATTCCATCACTATTTTTCTATCCTATCCCATCACTATTATCCTATCAGTATCCTGTCCTATCACTATCCTATTCTACTACTATTATCCTATCCCATTACTATTATCCTATCAATATCACTATCCTATCACTATCCTATCACTATCCAATCACTATTATCCTACCCTATCCCATCACTATAATATCCTATCCTATTTCTATTATCCTATCACTATCCTATTCTATTCCATCACTATTATTCTATCACATCACAATTATCCTATCACTATCCTATCTTATCACTATCCTATCTTAATGTATCACTCTATACTATAATTTATCCTAGCCCATCCCATCCCATCCTATCCCCCATTCTATCCTATGTCTTGTCCAGTTCTTTTTGATTACAAGTTAATATCAGGATAGGAGACTTGCTGCATCTAACAGACTCAGAGATTTACACAGCTGCAGTAAAATATTTGATGCTGAACTGTTTGGTTCACAGGGTAAGCTGGGGGATTTCAACAAAACAGACATTTTTTTTCTCCCAATCAGAGCTCACATATCAGCTATCCAGAGGATTTGTTACTTCTATAAAGTTGTGAGAAACAGGGGTAAGTGGTAGCACAGTGGATTAGTTAACTGTTAATTGGTTGGACTGTTAATTAGAATATCGGAGTTCGATTTCCACTGCTTGGACCCTAAGCAAGACCCTTAACTCTCAGCCACTTAGTTGTTAAAAAAGAGATAAATAAGGAGTTCTGGATAAGGGAGTTTGCCAAATTCTGTAAATGTTGGTTGCCATAGTGTGACGCAAGCTACATTTACACAGAACAACTTGCTGAAATAGAACACACTTCTGTTTGTTCTGGTGTGACTGAGTAATAATTGGTGTTTTACTGTCTGCACTCTCAGGGTTAGTCAATAGACCACGTCGTATACAGTTAAACTTTTCATGACTTTGCTGCATCATTAAAATCTTCGTCATCTAGTCAGCAACTGTGGCTGTCGCTCATGTCAACAGAAAGTGTTAGCTCTCTCTCTCTCTCTCTCCCTGAAAAATCTCCGATCATTTTTCCAACACCAGTTGTTGTAGGTTTGAGCAAACCAGGTGATTCTTGTGTAAGAGCTTGTAAAGTGGTTTTGTTGTTGGACTCTTGGGAACACAATCATTGTCATTTTCATATCAATGAATACAAAGCCTGTATACCAAGCTGCATACTCTTATATTCAGGACATCATTGCTGTTTATAAAACTTCATGCACGTTGCAGATGGGAGATGAGTCTATATGGTGAGGAAAAAGTATACCACCACCCATCTTACAAACTGTGCTACTGCGAGTGAAAGTAACTTTTCACAAAATATAAAAATGTAGAGCAACAGCAGTACCATTATTGAATCATTGCTTGCTGTCAGTACCAATATTACACTTACCAGCACAAAACCCATCATGACATATCAGAGCATAAAAAAGCTGAATTCCTCAACTTTATTTGCTGCAGTTACAGACTTACCAGACACTAAACATTTAACTTCCAGTGATGAACAGGTCTGCGTTTCTAACACTGAAATGCAGTAGCTGTTAGACAGGCTTGCACCTTAGACTTCATGATTTACCCATTCTGCGGTCTGGTTCACCCCTGAACTCCATCAGCTAAAAACTCTAGGACGCCGTTACAGACAAACTAGACTGATGATATATAAAGAACTGTATAATGAACCTGTTCATCTTTATACAGGACGCTCTTTCTACTGCTAAATCTGAGTACTTTATGCAGCTCCAACACTGGACTTTGCCATTGCCACCGGTTACAACGGAATCACTGTGTTTGCTTGCTCATAAACTCGGCCTGTTTCCACGGTGCGTATGAAAATCAGTTTGGATGTTGTATGAGAGGGCCCCCTACAGACAACCATGTGTAATCACAAACAACCAAAATAATCCATAAGCCCTGACATGTTTAACTGAATTAATAAATGTCTATATTTGTCAATAATATTAGAGAAATTAATTTCTTTTGCATATACCATCTTAGAAAGTTGGGGTCCGAGCACAGGGTCAGATATGATTAAGGCCTTCACAGAGCCCTGACCTCAGACCTTCTCACTCAACATCCATAGTCACATTAACTAAACTTTAATTTATCTTCTTACCCGCTTATTGCCTAATACAGGGGCACATAGGGCAAGAGGCAGGGATACACCCTCAAAAGGTCACCAGTCCATTGCAGGGCCTCACATAGACAAACAACCACTCACACACACATTAACCTAATGTACATGTTTTTGGACTGTGGGAGGAAACCGGTGTACTGGGAAAAAACACACGCAAGCGCGGGGAGAACATGCAAACTCCGCACAGAAAGACCCCCGGCCCGGGAATCGAACCCAGGACCTTCTTGTTGTGAGGGAACCGTGCTAACCACTACACCACCGCACCGCCCACGCTAAACATTGTTCTTCTAACTACTTACTGCACAATTTATCTTTCTATTTATTTTGCTGTCATTATATTCTGTTCGATTTTTAATTACTTGTACCGTGTCTTGTTTGGTTCTGTCTTTGCACTGTCCAAATTCATCTAGATTAATGTCTAATAAGCTTTGTAGCTGAAATTTTAGTTTGATATAATTTTTTTTTTTTTATAGTGGACACAAACTGGCAGTTTTCCATTTTTTTCACCTGTCTTTAATTATTCAATATGCATTATTAAATATGCAGTCTATAATTTAATAAACGGTTTAGTTACTGTTTGAGAAACTTTACATAAGACGGCCCTTTAAATGTTTCCAGTTCCTAAATGAAATATGCAGACTACTGTAAAACACTTTTCTTATAAACCTTTATTGATATGATAAATTAACAAAGTAGTGACAGTCTGTACAGAGAGTATTTCCTGTTTTAACAGCACACACAGACACACACATACTCAGGAGAGGAGATCGGGCGAGTCTTTGTTTTTTTTTTCAAACATCTGATACATCAGGATTTTGGTTTAAATGGATCTGACCAGATCTTCACACCTGATTGAAAAAATCATTATTTTTATTGTGCAACCAATATAACAAAAATGCAAATCAGACATCAGTGATCTTTGAAACATATATATGTTCTGAGAACATTTTCTTCCTGCTGCCAGCTGGTTGCTATCCGATCAGTTGCCCATATAGTGAATTTTAAACAGAAAGTATTTGATTTGTTAGACTGGAGCAGAGATGTGATCTACTCACCAACAGGTTGCACATCTGCTTGATTAATTCCAGCTCGATTTACATTCTGGACTTGCTCTGTAAACGTTACATTAAGACAATCACATGATCATGATGATGATGATGATGATGATGATGATAAAGAATAATGAAGGAATATAAATACATAACCATGCCGTTTACTAACAAGAAAGTCTAGATTCAAAATATTTATAATATTTTAACAATTTATTATTATAAAATAAAGTAATTGTAAAGAATGGTCTAGAATACATGCTATTTAAAAAGAGGTGATATGTTTTTGATTACAGATACTTACTGTAATCATCTGTGTGAAAAAGAGGATGGAAAAATATCGGATAAAATGCTGCAGCCACCGCAGTAACGAATCCTCCGAATATAAACGCAGTCAGTCTTCTGCTCGCCATGTTTGCTGTCAGATAAATGCTGGCGCTATTTTCTTCCGGGGTAAAGTTCATTAAACAAAGAAAAAAAACCAACAAAATAAAATTAAAAATAAATAAATAAATAAATAATAATAATAATACTATAATACTAAAATAATATTTTACACATTTCAGTGAGATTTAAATTCATTGACTCATAACCACCAATAAAGTTAATTGTCTTGTGGTATAAAGTCCAACACGTTCGATAAATAATCACTTCCCATCAGTCTCGTTCCCAGTTATAAAGAGTGAAAGCTCACTAATCCATTAATGTGAGTTGTTTTCGAAATTAAATATGATCCACTGTCCCAGTTTATGGTTCTTTGTAATCCAATCACAGCACACAAAGCTGAATACAACTGACCAATCCGAGCTCAGAACCCGGCTTTGTCGGAAATCCAATGGATTCCACCGTCTCGGTATCATTTCCGGGTAGCGCTTAGTTACTTTTTTAGCACATTCATTTCCGTCGTCTGTCAACAGTTATAGTGGAGAAGTGCCACGATGGCGTCGTGTGGTATCTACCGGCTGAGTTGCTCGATTCCTGCTCATGAGATGGATGTTAGGGGAGTCGCGGCGGCGGTGTTCCCGGATGGAGCGTTTATCTCCGTGTCCAGAGACAGAACAGCGCGAGTCTGGGTGCCAAATTCAAGGTAGAAATGCTCGCTAGCTATTTATCAGCTCGTCCATAGTGTACCAGGAGCTGTACGACTCTAAAAGTGTAAACAGCTTTACTTTTATTATCACAGGGGGGTTTAGTGGACTGACTGTGGGTTATTATGGGCTATAAAATAAAGAGAATGAAACTGTGTAAAGTGAAACGAAACTGAACCGGATTCTTAAGAGAAACTGTGCGATTTAAATGTGGTCCATAATAGAGATGACAAAAAGAGAAGGAGAAAGACCGACAGATAAACAAGCAGAAAGATAAACAGATAAATACATTTCATCAATGTGAAACAAATAAAGATGTAGCTTAACTGAAACCGATTAACTGACTGACAGACAGACAGAATAACTAACTGACAGACAGACAGAATAACTAACTGACAGACAGACAGAATAACTGACAGACAGACAGAATGACTGACTGACTGACAGACTGACTGACTGACCAACAGACTGACTGACTGACCAACAGATTGACTGACTGACAGACAGATTAACTGACTGACTGACAGACAGACAGATTGACAGACAGGTTTGTTTTTTAAATAAAGCTGTAAAGATGAAAGGATTCCCTTTGTAGGGAATCGCTGTGTAGCAGAACAGAAATAAAGTTAATTGATGAAGTTTTCTTCTCTGATTCTCCTCTGCGGTTCTGTAGTGAAAACAGAGGCTACATGGAGATGCACTGCATGACTGGACATACCAACTTCGTGTCCTGCGTATGTGTCATCTCCCCCAATGAGACGTATCCCCGCGGCCTAATCGCAACAGGCGGAAATGACCACAACGTCTGTGTCTTCTCTCTGGATAGACCGGATCCTCTCTTCGTTCTTAAGGGCCATAAAAACACAGGTGATACAGTTCAGTTCAGTGCTGCCATTTTCCTGCTTTAAGACACATGATGTACAAAAATGTACAAAAGAGACTGTGAATTTGTCTCTCTATGGTGATTAAAGCCAATCAAATAATAAGTGAATTATCAGATTATCTATAATGTTAGACCTCAATATTACACCGATCACACTATCAATGTCCTGTGTGACTGTGGGTCGTTTTTGTCATCTGTCTAATTTTTTTATTATAATTAGCTTGAACATGTTCATCATCAACATATTCAGCCCGGTCGCCTCAGGTCCCAGGAGTTTGCATGTTCTCCCTGCACTTGCGTGGGTTTCCTCTGGGTACTCCAGTTTCCTCAGACCGTCCAAAAACATGTACATTAGGTTGATCGGTGATTCTAAATTGTGTGTGTATATGTATGTGTGTGTATGTGTGTATGTGTGTGTGTGTGTGTGTGTGTGTGTATGTATGTTCGTGTGTGTGTATTTGTGATTTTGTCTGTGTGTGTCCTGCGATGGACTGGCAACCTGCCTCTATGTACACTGGGTTAGGCTCCAGCAAAACCCCTTGACCCCGAATTAGGGCATAAGTGAGTAAGAAGATGAATGAATGTTCATCACTGCAGGATTTTTTACCAAAAAAAATCTTAACAGGTGAGATTATAGAGAGGCATCAGGATTGATTCTCTGAATAAACCAACGATAGAAAGAGCAAACATGTGTAAAAAGCATCAGCCTAAGCAATGTGCTGTTTGCAGTGTGTACGCTCTCAGCTGGAAAGTTCGGCACGCTGCTGAGTGGCTCATGGGACACGACGGCCAAAGTCTGGCTGAGTGACAAGTGCATGATGACTTTACAGGTGAATTCAAAAAACTTTTCTAAATTCTGCTTTTAACCCAGTGTTCTGGATCATACCCCAAGTTCACTTTGTGTTTACACTGGGTTCTGAGACTCCAGCCATCTGAGCGTTACCAGGTTTACAGATACGGTTATTTTTTTTCTCTTTATCGCCTGATGGCAGGGACACACAGCAGCGGTGTGGGCAGTTATTATTCTACCAGAGCAGGGACTTATGCTCACAGGATCTGCTGACAAAACAATCAAACTCTGGAAAGCAGGACGCTGTGAAAAGACCTACTCAGGTAAGTCTGGTACCTGAGTAAAACAACCAAGCATGCTGTTCCAGGAATCATCAGGGTTGCATGAAAAATCTGAAAAAGATATAAATATATATTAAAACACTTGACATAACTTGTTTCTTTTAGTCTGTTCAAATTTCAAGTAACAAGTCGACCTTAAAATAAAGGTCAGTAAATCCATGGTTTGTGCTGCAGGTCATGAGGACTGTGTTAGAGGACTGGCGGTGCTGAACAGTGTGGAGTTTTTGTCCTGTAGCAACGATGCCAGTATCAGACGCTGGATGGTGACTGGAGAATGTGTTCAAGTCTATTACAGTCACACTAACTACATCTACAGTCTCGCCATCTTCCCCAATGGACAAGGTGCAGATCCAGTGCATTACTAAGAGGGAAGGGTTTCTAACAAATGGGAAAGAAAGGCTGTAGAGTGAAAATCTAAAATTAGAGGACATTATTAAACCTGGATTCGCTGTGATGGCTCATGTCAATGTGTTTATGTACAGTATTTAATTTGTCTTCTACATGTGTAATGTGTTTTCTACTTTCTGTGTTAGACTTTATAAGTACAGGAGAAGACAGGGCTGTCCGTATCTGGAAAAACGGTGAATGCGCTCAGACCATCCGACTACCTGCCCAGTCCGTCTGGTGCTGCTGTGTGCTGCCCAATGGAGACGTGGTTATAGGAGCAAGGTATCATCCATCACCTGCTGAAATCATACTGACTCCTTTGAGAGAGAGAAATAGAAAACAAGGGAAAGAAAGGAATGATAAAAGGAAGAAAGTTATGGACAAAGAAAAGTGAGTGAAAGAAATATAGAAGTAATTGAGAAAAAGTAAACAAAGACAAAAACTAAAGAAAGAAACAAAAATTAAAAGACAGACAAGAAAAGTATAGATAGCAAGACAGAAATTATAGACAGGAAAAGAAATAAAGAGAAAGAAAGAAAGGATGCACAAGAAAGTGCAGATGGTAAGAAAAAGAGAATGGACAGACAAGAAAAAGGAGAGCTGAGGAAGACAGAAAGAAAGGATAGACGGGATGGGAGAAAGAAAAAGAGAGAGTATAAACAAAGGAAGTAAGAAAAGAGGTGAACGTGTTCGTAGCTCTGGACAAGTGCGTCTGCCAAATGTTGTAACTGTATGTTCACCCCAGTGATGGCGTGATCCGTGTCTTCACGGAGAATCAGGAGCGCGTGGCGAGTGCTCAGGATCTGCAAGCATTTGAGGAAGAGCTCTCTAAAGCTACTATAGACCCAAAGACTGGAGATCTGGGAGACATCAAGATGGAGGAGCTCCCGGGAAGAGAACATTTAAATGAACCAGGTGATCAGAGCGTGTGTCTCAGACATTTCGGAATGTATTATTATTACAATATAAATGAAACTAAAACGTGCGTGTTTTTTTTTTTTTTTAGGGAATCGAGATGGGCAGACACGGCTCATAAAGGAAGGCACTAATGTGGAGGCGTATCAGTGGAGTGTGAGCGACAGTCGCTGGATGAAAATTGGAGATGTGGTGGGCGGCTCCTCCAAGCAGAACTCTAAGAGTGTGATGTATGAGGGCAAGGTAAACACAGACAGACAGAATGTTTCCTAGTGGGAAAAACATAGATTTAAAAAAAATGCAATACTAATGTAGTAATATGTAATAACCTTAATTGGAGTTTTTCCACAGACTGAAAGGTGTCAGATATCTTTACATTTCTGGGGTTTTCAGAGATGCTCTTATTTCAATGGACATGCTTGTAGCTAAAGGGTTGGTTTCTTTTTTTAAGAGCAGTGTCGGAAAATTGAACCCACAATCTTCTATCTGTTCAGCAGTCCGACATCTGCGCTATAATTTCTGTGATGCTTTAAACACCTTTTTAAAAATGCCTTTTTTATTCCAATCCAGATCTGAGTCTATAGACTGCAATATTATTTAATATTATCATTATTATAAAAGCTCATATCGGCAATCCGTGTGTTACTGTTTCCTTCTGCAGGAATACGATTTTGTTTTCACTATCGATGTAAATGAGGCCGGACCCTCCATGAAGCTTCCCTATAATGTCAATGATGACCCCTGGCTGGCAGCACACAACTTTCTGCAGAAGAATGACCTGAACCCCATGTTCCTGGACCAGGTGGCAAACTTCATCATCGAGAACACTAAAGGACACACACTCGGCCCAGAACCAGCCAGCGCTGTTGATCCGTTCACAGGTGTGTTCCTCTCTGCAGCTGTTTCTTTCTTACACTCTCACTGCTTCCATGTAGAATCAATCTAGACACAATGTTTGGCTCTGGTTCTTAGGGGCAGGACGGTATATTCCAGGCTCAGCAGACCCTAGACAAGGCCTTGGTGCCGATCCATTCACAGGTAACATTATATACAGTAGCACCATTTTTCTTTAATAGATTCTCATTATTACAACTCTCGGATCCATTCTAAGTTTATTATTGTCTTATTATTAGTTAAACTATGATATACTGGGGATTTTTTACGTGTCTCATAACTTACACTAGAGATAGACGAGAGTAAAGAAAAATGATAGGCTTGTGTTAGATGAGTGTGTGTGTGTGTATATATATATATATATATATATATATATGTGTGTGTGTGTGTATATATAGGAGCTGGTCGATACATACCCGGAACAGAAGCTGCACCTACAGCGTCTACAGGTGTGGCTGATCCTTTCACAGGTAAGACCTTTCCACATACCATTTACTCATCTCACACACCTGCTTACACACTTACAATCACATCTCTTTTTGTGTCCCCCAGGTGGCAGTGCCTACTCTTCTGCTGCTCTTCAGAAGTCTGTTCCAAATATTTATTTCCCTAAAACCGATGGAGTTTTCTTTGAACAGGCCAACGCTACACAGATCCTTAGTGAGTCTTCAGTTAACAGCTGCATGATATTAAATAATAATGAAAGCACTGATTACAAATAAAAGGAACTTTGAAATGTGTATGTATTAGCTAAGTTGCAGGAGCTGAACGCTAGTGCTCCAGAGGCCCACCGGCTAAATGATGAGGTGCTGGGCAGTTTGGAGAAACTACTTATGACAGTGTCGGATGCTAAAAGCTGTCAAGAGCAGCCTACAGCAGAACAAGTTGGCATCCTCTGGAGGACCAGCCACTGGCCTGAAGGTAATACACTGATACATATCCAGATTGTTTTTTATTCATTCTGATGATTATGCACGGATCAAACAATTTTGGGAAGTGTTGGCGAAGTGGTTAATTGGAAGATGTGTTCAATTCCCAGTAACACAAAGTTAGCACTGTAGGGCCCCTATGAAAGGCCCTTATCTCTAATTACTCAGTTGTGAAAAAGATAAATGTAAGTCGCACTAAATAAAGTTTAGTGGTTAAACCCAGAAAGACTGGGTTTCGATTCTCTGCTCCAACAAGCAACCAATGTGGGCCCTTGAGCAAGGCCCTTATTCCCCAATTGCTCAGTTGTACAAGAAATGTGAGTAATTCTGCCAAATTCTGTTCATTTAATGTAAAATTGTAGGTATCAGATGATTTCCTGTTTGCCTTCATTACATAATCTGTGGAAATGACATGTTCCTCTTCCTCATCATTTCCTTAACTGTTAATGGATTATTTTCTGAACTCTCCACAGATATTGTCTTTCCTGTGCTGGATATTCTGCGTCTGGCTGTTCGTCACCCTGAGATCAATGCTCAGATGTGTGGAGGAACTGAAGGTGCCAGTCTCTGTAACCACCTGCTAGGCCTCATGTCTCCCGAAGGTCGCGCTGCCAATCAAATGCTGGCTTTGCGTACGTTGTGTAACTGTTTCTCTGGCTCTCGTGGCCGTTCTATGCTGCTGGGTCAGAGGGAAGCGGTGCTGTCCCGGGCGGTGGAGCTTCGCACTGTCTGTAATAAAAACATCCACGTGGCTCTGGCCACTCTGGTGCTGAACTATGCTGGTGTGCTGCATGGTCAAGATGTTGAGATTGAAGCCAAAGCTCAATGTTTATCAGTTACTAGCAGTGCTCTAGAGGTGGTGCAGGACAAAGAGGCTGTTTTTAGGCTTTTAGTAGCACTTGGAACTATAGTATCTGGAGACAGCACGGCTAAAGATCTGGCACGCTCGCTAGGAGTCGCCTCACAGATCACCAAATACGCCAGTGTCCCCGACCCGGCTAAAGTGGGCGAGTGCTGTCGATTGCTGCTGGACGAACTGCAGTGATGACGCACAGAGCGCATATCTGACTGCAACTGTTTTACATGATCCTTTTTACGTTGCAGTAACTCGGCACTTCTGGTTGACTGGTACTGCTTCCTGATGATTTACGAGTGAATGAACGAACGAATGAATGAATGCATGATATGAATAAAGCAGTGAGGTATGATAATCTCTCCTAACGCTTTACCATGTGACATTCCTTCTTTCACAATATGTTAGAAACCTGTATAGAGGGGATGAATGTCTGAGAGGCAACGCTGTGTGTGTGGCCTACACGGTGGAAAAAAGCTTGAAAATTTACACTACTTTCACATACAGTTTTGGACTGCTAAACAAAATTAATTCCTAATGACAAACAAAAGCGCACCTCTGTGATTCTCTTTCAATTTTATTTATGATGCAATCACTACACATGCTGGTTGGTATCCTCCAGATTATACGCCTCAGGTAATTTTTAGTTTAAGTTTTAGCTAAATAAAATTCAGCCCTTAAATCACACTTATTATTAGTAACGTCAGGCTGTCAAAGATATCACAGGTCTCACATTTCTACAGAATCTTGTTGGTTTGTTTATTTATTAGAAATCAGTAAATAAATAATGGTAACAATTATAATTAAACCAATGGAAATTTGTCACATTTCAGGAATAAATAGAATCTGCAGCTTTGTAAACAATTTAACTTCATTAATCATCATGGAAAACTTTTTCTTCTCCTTTCGGCTGCTCCCGTTCGGGGTCGTAACAGCGGATGGCTCTTCTCCACACTACCCTGTCCTCTAAATCTGCCTCTTTCACCCCAACTACCTGCATATCTTCCTTCACCACATCCA
>JAOTRA010000034.1:4579268-4590206 GCA_026260255.1 Pseudolaguvia tuberculata
ATGCAATCCCACCTTCACCTTGAACCAGTCTGACATTTCTACCGCACACCTCACTGCTGTCACACTGTCCTCATACATGTCCTGCACCGCCCTCACATACTTCTCTGCTACACCTGACAGCCTCATACAATACCACAACTCCTCCCTCTGAACCCTGTCGTACGCTTTCTCCAGATCCAAGTCATCATGAAAAACTACCCTATAAATTTTCTTTAGGTTTAAGGAATCATGCATTTGTTATCACAGCTGTAATATATATTTTTGTATTAAACGAGCCAAAGTAGACATTAGTCATATAATCATATAATGTGTGTGTGTGTGTGTGTGTGTGTGTGTGTGTGTGTGTGTGTGTGTGTGTGTGTGTGTGTGTGTGTGACAGCCACTAGAAGGCAAGTCTGCAGCCCTCAGGTAAGCATAATGGCTGATTCACATGTTATTGAGAATGGAAAATGGATCCCTTCCAGAATTTATAGAATTCACGCTAACCCTGAAATGAATAAACCAATAGTGTATCATTCCTTTAATACACTGAATGTGCATATTCATTGGGGGGAATATTTTTATTGATCTTCAGAAATAAAGGAGAGGGGTGGAGCTACACTACAGGCAATGTGATTCCTGGTGTATTTTAGCATCTTTTCATTGTAAAAAACTCAACAACGCAAGTGCTTCACTTAGGTTTTTCGATTTAAGTCAAAAGTAAGCATTTTTTTATAAATTAACATTTTCCATATCACACACTCAGAATGCTGCCAGCACCACATACAGATAAATCCAAAACTGTTACATTGCCTTATTTAACGCCTCTGCAAATTCAGCCATGAGGTCATGGATCCAGATGTCACTGTCCTCATGAGACGTGTCCACCAGGTAGACAGTGAGTTTGCGGTCCCATGGCTGTTTTGTCTCGTGCACCGATTCTACCTGCGCCACCATGGCCTTTTTCTCCACATGGTTCCTGAACACGATAGACGCTTCCTCAGACCACTGTCTGGACTTCACTCCTATTAGGAATGTAGTATTAGGAGCGTGTTTATAAAATATATTTTAAAAACATATATAAATGTAAAATATTAAATATTTCATGAACCTGGTAGTAAATACAGACAAAACTTAAATAATTTGCATCATGAGACCATAGTCAAAATATTAACGTAAGGATATTGTTATTTATTTATTATTAAGCTCTGCCATTATCATGGCTTTTCACTCGTTCACCAAACATACATGTTTTGTGAGTTATAAAAAAATCTTTTTTTCCTTTTTTTTCTTATTAAATAAGATTTTCCTACTAATAGTTATGGATGTGAAAATCAATCTCCATCACATTACAGTCCAACTCAGTCAGGTTTTAGATGGACATCATTTATTAAATACCTGCAGATTAAATATTATATTATATACTTTTGTGCAGAAGCAGGTTTAAGAAAATCTGGTGTAAACATGTTTTGAATGGACCTGGCAGAAAACGTTGGGGAACCACTGATCCCTTTTTAACAACTGATCTGGTCCTTTTTTACGGTGTTTTTTTTTGAAAGACCTTCTGTTGTATTGTACCTGCCAGCTGAGCAGTGATGCCCTGGAAAGGGAGCTGCCTGAACTCCTGGATCAGGGGCCTCAGCATGGTGTAGCTAACCAGCTCGTGCTTACCGTAGTCTAGCTCATAAACAGACACCAGACCGTTACCCAGAATTCCTTTCACTAGCACACGATGCCAACTGTGGAGAAAGACAATCAGGTTGTTGCATATTGGTCATTGTGCTGAATGTCTATATATCCCAGAATGACCTCGAATTAGGGATTAAGCGGATTAGAAGATGAATGAACGAATGAATATCAATAGCTACAGATTAATAATGAACATATTTTGTGTAATTTATTTATAAATGGTGATGTATCTAGCGCTCATCCTGGGACACACAGATAAAAGAGGAACATAGGAAACTCAATGCATATACATGGTTGATTAATTAGTTATATAAAATGTATGTGTTCGTCTTATGATACTTCTGAAGTACTAATTAATAATACTACTCACTTGTTGTCCACTTTGGCTGCATACACCTGGTTCTTTTCCACTCTGAGTGGCTTCTCGTCTGTCTTGTTATAGTACAAAATCATCTCCTCCATCAAGGTGACCAGCTTGTACATATCCTGCCATGGCTGGAGCACAAAATGGCCTGGATGGCATGCAACTGACACATGAATATCTACATTCTGTTTGATTCGTGGAAGCTCAAGAACTGGTGGCAAAGTCAGACTCCTAGAAAGGGTGCTAGAGGAACCTAAATGAGGTGACAACCACTTGGATGGGAGTAAACCTTTGCTTTCATTGTAGGGGTCAGTAGACAGCGTAGGGGAAAAGCTTTGAGCTTCGGAGGATGAGTCTGATAGAGAAGTTCCAGCAGTGCTCCTCAGTGGCCGCTGGCTGCTTAGAAAAACATCACTCTGGTGCTGCCAGAGATCTGAGTTAGCAAGTTGCCGGTTGAGACTTTGGTTAAGATCATGGAGGTTCTTTCTGGTAAACAGGTAGACATGGGGTAGGTGCTTGAGTTCGTCCACTTTAACAATCTGAAGACAAAAATAATAATGGAAAAATAGTTAATTAAGGTAGATTAAAATAGAATTGTATTCTATATTTTAGCACTAATTATCAATAAAAATAAAGAACGGACATTTAAGCTGCAGTTACTGCAATGGAGAGCTGCGTCTCTTAGCCACTGCACTGCATCTGGAGTCCAGCAGCCCACACTGACAGGCAGGTCTGCCAAACAGCACTTCACTGCCTGTGTAACATTAAAGACACATGGATGGGAATGAATATTACAGTATTTACAGGAAGCCTGAATAACAACGCTATGGTAAACAATGTTTACACACAGGCAACATTTCCATGAATTCTACGTTGCACTGTCATTGGCTCTCTGACCTGGGGTGGGATTGTGATGAAATCACGTAAGAAAGGTTGTGGGATTTCTCTCAGCTCAGTAACTTCCACAGATGCTTGCACCCCCGCATCTATAAACAGGATGTCCACCACCCGTGTACCATGTAGATTAGTTATCTGCACATTTTAAGGAGAGCGTTGTTACTTTCATGTTCCTTATATGAAATGTGTTAACAGCATGTATGCATTTAACTTCAACTTCAATTATTATTAATTGCCCTTTAATTCCATGTTTTGGTTAAATAAATACCCACATTACATATCATATCCTATATGTGCATTATACAGTATATTTTCATTGTGTGATTAAAGCAGGACAGCAAAGTGGCACTTTTGCCCCACAGCAAGAAGTCCTAGGCAGTGGTATTTCAGTGTGGAGGGTCTTTCTGTATGTTCTCCCCCTTGCTTCTCCAGACATTCCGGTTTCCTCCCACAGTCTAAAAAATGTTATGTTCAGTGGCGATTCTAAACCTGCCCAGGATGTACCCCTTCTGCCTTTCACACTTTTAAGTATGGGATAAGCTGGGGTAGGCTACAGACCAGTGTGATCCATAAATTAGGCAATCAATGGATATGAAAGATGAATTGATAAATATTTTCTTAACTTTTTCCAGTTTATACAGAAATAATTCCATGTGACCAAACCTACTCTCTTACCTCAACTCGAGACCATTTGCCTTTGTATCGAGCCATACAGCTTTTTCCACAAAAAGGTTTAGACACCAGAAAATCTGTTGCCACCTTGTGCACAAGAACATAAAAAACACGATAAAACCCTAAAATTAACCCCTAAGTAAAAGTTAGAATATATATTTTATTCTAAAAATATAATTTTATATCTACAATGTAAGTAAAATAACATGAAAAATAATTTACTAAAGGTCCAGTCCAGACTTTAAATGCATTCTTTTTTGCTTACACACGCCCTTTGTTCCTGTCTGTAGAAATGGCTCTCTGTCTTCTTCAGGATTTCATAGAGTTTGTTTAACCCAGGAGAGGGCAGTTGGCAGTAAAATGTCCCATCTGAACACACACTGGTCACAGTCACATTCATGTAGGCTCTGTTTATCTGAGAAGAGAAATCAAGGAATTGTTGCACTGTGCATATTATGGTATACATGTCTACATGTGGCTATGCTGGGTACCTGCAGAGGGCTCTCCAAAGACTTCTCATGCAGGGCTTTCAGACAAGAAGCGTTGATGTTAACGTCATCATCCTGCGATGTGTCATATAACACCATCAAAGGAATTTCTTCCCGCTCGAGCATCTCAGCCAGCAGAATTTTACCATTTGCCAAGGAGTCAAATTGTTTCAGCACCGCAGGCTCCACAGCAAAAGCTTCAAGGCCTAACACATATCCAGTGACGCGTATTAATACTACATACTACATACTCCCAGAAAAATATAAATAAAGTATACAAATGAATCAGAAGAGACCTTTGCTGAAACTTACCAGCCAATTTACATTTGGTAGCTTGAAACGGCAGTTCAAAAAATGTCTTATGTAACTCAAGTAGCTGGTTTTTACTAACAACATCAGAAAAGCCATGATCCACATAATAAACCTGACAAAAAAATTAAGCAATAGTTATTTTATTACAATAATCAACATATTTATGATTTATACATCTTGGAACCTCTGTAAGTTGCTTAGTTTAAACGGCCTGTTTTTGCTGTTGCAGATGGAAATCTTCAAATTGTAAAAGAATTCTATGTCTGAAATGATTCCCCTATTCATTCATTCATTCATTCCTTCATCTTCTTACCCGCTTATTCCCTACTTCGGGGGCAAGGGGTTCTGCTGGTGCCTATCCCAGCACACAGGTGGAGAGGCAGGGTTACACCCTGGATGGGTCACCAGTCCATCTCAGGGCCACACATAGACAAACAACCATTCACACACACATTCACTACTTATTCATTCCTATGGGCAATTTTGAATCATCAATCAACCTAATGTACATGTTTTAGGACTGTTGGACTGTGAGAGGAAACCAGAGTACCCAGAGGAAACCCGCGCAAACATGTAAGCTCCACACAGAAAGATCCCCAGCCCGGGAATCGAACCCATGACCTTCTTATTGTGAGGCGACTGTGCTAACCACTACGCCACACATTATGATAACAGCAAAAAGGAAATAAATCTGTATGATTGTTATGGTCATGTGACCAAAAACATTTGGCTATTTTAGTTTCTATACTAAAGGGGTTATCTGATCTAAAATTCTACTGAACTCAACTATGAACACTATTTATGACTGAACGCACCTTGACTTTATCGGCCATGACTTCACAAACTTGTGCCCGTAATATCTCATCCTCTTCTTCCGCAGTGACTGCAGTAGTTTGGCCTGATGATGGGGAGATCAGTGGCTTCCTGGTGTTATTCTGTTTATAGAATTCCTTCATGTCATCCTCCAGCTTTTCCTGGGCCTTGGAATATCCCTCACCTATGTATCTGTTCACAGGCAAACATACCTAATTCCACCACGCATCTGTTTCTAAATGAATTCCAAACCGATTATTGGACACTGTATTTTGAAACTTTACCTTATAACTACGCTGTTAGTGCTGCTTGCCTGGACCACCAGTACTGAGGGGTACTCGTCTCTTGGAATTAACAGAGGAGGCACAGATTGTGAACTAAGATGCTCTTCTGCCACCTTGCTTGGTTTCCTGTCTGCCAGGTCTGTCCGATTGAAATTTTCCTCCTGAAATACCTTCTTGTATAGAATTGCCCTTTTGGGGTTTTCTGGCACAGGCTGGTCAATGGTGCAAATATCTGACAGTAACAGCAGGTTATCCAGTGCATATTCAGGCAGGCTGGTCTTATAAGTATCCTGGTAGAGTTTGGGGAGGGCATGAGCCCATAAGCCACTGTTGTACTTAAGAAGCAGCTCTGTAAGGTTGTGTTTGATGTCCTCAGGTAGAGAATTCGGTGATGCTGTAGAATTCCTTGGTTTTATGCTGCCTTTCTGAGGTTTTGAAGGTGATGGGATCTGTTTGTCCAATGCGTGCATCATTTCAAGGCAGTTCGTGGCTGGGTACAGCAACAGCTCCTGAGATTTGGTACTACATGATTTCTCAACCTTTACATTGAGAAAAAGGTTTTTTAAATCATTATTAATAGAGCTGTGAGTTTAGGGCAAATAAAATCAATTTAGATTTTGTTTGATTAGCTACTACATTAACTAACACATTTTACCATTTAGATTTTTTTTTTTAGTGTTTCTTTAATTTTTACAACATGTAAAGTCCAGGATGTCCTCTATAGTGAACAGCCATTAATCGATTGGAAAATAAACCAAGTATCTAAAGAATACGTATAATATACATTATGAAAACTAAACTTGCACTAGGACATGTACTGTACATGGTTAAAACATTTTATAAAAGTCATCTAGTAATAAATAATGTTATGTATTATAGCAACTAGTAAATTGTGACAGAAGTGAGTCATAGCATAAACCGAATCTGTAAACCACTTTGTCATTAAACTGTCAGTACATTTGATTATACTATAGCTGGACTCACCGTGCAAATATGAGTCCATTGTTCCAAGTCTTTCAAGGCTTCACTTGGCAGCTCTTGCTTATAGAGCTCTTTGTATAATTGTGGAAGTTTGGATACCCAGAAGCCATTGCTGTGCTTTCTTAGAACCTCTTTTAGCCGGGACTGCACTAGCTTAGGGCTGTAGATGCCAGGTTGGCTTTGGGTTTTTGATGGAGAGTTGCTTTGATTAAGGTCTGATACAGCTGCAGAATAAAAAAGTGCAATTATTAGCAACTGCTTCATTGAAACCACTGGAAGTAGAAGACGCATGTGGGTATTCATAACTTTTGCTAATATAGTCACACAAAGGATTTGCCAGACAGGTGCTTAATGCATGCAAATATAATTGTATTCCTATCTTGAATAAGTGCACTGTAAATGATCACTACCAGCAAATAACTAATATTAACGTCATTTATCCATAAGGGTCTTTCCCGGGGCCAAACAGTGGCTGCTTGGTGGTGCTGGGAATTGAACCTACGATTGGCCGTTTAGCAGTCCAACCACTGAGCTACCACTTCCCCTAATGACACTATTGAGAACACTGTTCACACAACTTGTATGATAAAAGTTCAACCAGCAGCCTTTACAGACACTTCATGTGGCTGGGTACTGTTTTAGATCTTCCAGGTTGCTACAATAAATTAAATTGAGATATGCCCTATATTCTCTTTTAAATTTGATTAATATAAAAAGAAAAAGACTCACCATAGGTCTGTTGTTGGTTTCTAGACAGCTGGTTGTGTACTTCCTTTTGGAATCTGGATGATGAGGTCATTCTTTTATCTAATCTATAAAAGAGCAATATTCTGAATTGAAAATAAAGGGTGTTTTGCATTATGTGCATTTTTAATATAAGAAATCTCTGCCTCCTCGACACTAAACTGAATTTGATCAATGGTATACTCACAGCATAACTGTGTACAAGCTTTCATGACTATTCACAGCTGATTTGCCTGAGGTACAAATCTTCTTTTTAGTAAAGTAGAAAGACTCTTATTTTATTTGATTTTAACGTATAACATGCTGAACTTCTACCAACAGAAAAAAGGGCTGATTCACAGTAGACTCATTTAGAATTGCTGGGAGAATTAGTGACCCCTCCCAACCCGCTCCCCCGGCTCAGTCGTTTAGCTATGCCACCCCAGCTCTCTGCTTTGCATTGTATTTTGTGCCAAAGCTAAAGATCCAGAAAACCGCTGAATGAGTGAAGTCAGGTGTTTACTCTGAATAGAGCTGTCTTTTTGCTAGAATGATTCCACATAAACAGACACACGCACCGTCACAATCACACATTCCACTGCTAATTTGAATACATAGCAGACTAAGTGAACATCCAGCTGAGCTCCACTCTCCTTTTCTTAATCAAGCCACGGTGAAAGCAGACAGCACAGTAGTGCTCAGGGGTTAATGATTTTTTGTCTCCTTAATGTCACACTGAAGAGCGTGTTTTTAATTTAGATGTTTGTTTCGACGTCTGATTTAATTGCATCTTAAGTAACGATCTGCCTGTGCATCATCTGTGGATTTTCAGCTTTACTCTGCTTTCCTGATCCTAGTCTGTTCTCTTATACCCATTATACCTGTCAGGCGGCAGGCTGCCCACTCTCTTGGGTGTGTTTGGTGGACTGTTTTGCAATTTACTGCTTCTCCCATCAGGCTGTGTCTCCCTCATGCTGGCAGATTGACCGCTGCCTCGACCCTGGCGACCCCGATACTCAGGCTGCCTTAGAGATGTCCTTGGTTTGGCTATGAAAGCAAACAAAATGGACTACATTGCACACACAAAAATGTACTAAATCAGTGTGTCTATAGTTTATTATGTGAAGTCCAAAAAAGGAACACAATTTTATCCTACCTTTACACTATTTCTGATTGCAGCATACACAAATCAACAAATCCCAGCCATCCAAATCATATCATCCAGATTACATTCACTGTACCATTCATACCTTTGTGTGGTACTGAAAGACGACAGCTTTATACATCCAGCACAGATTAGAACATTCGCTTGCGAAGTGCTAAAATAATGTAACTGATTCTTCTTTCCATCTTGTTTCAGAGATATAGTTGATGTTATTGTCACTCAGACTGCTCTTATGCTAAACTTTTAGCAGGCTAGACGCTTCCGCATTCGGCAAGGAACAGGACAGAGCAGACGATGATGAACAGATGGAGGAAACAAGATAAACAACAGATAAATAGCAAAAGCCTTCTGCTCCTTCTCTTCTATTTCATCTCTCTGTTCTTGTCTCTCTGCCTGCATCTCCTATGTGAGCGAGAATGCGCCTATGGTTTTTCTGCTGTATCATCCTCCAGCTCTGCTGCTGCACTGAGATCCTGATCCAGAATCAGTCTCAGCAGTGAAAGTCCAGGTCATTAGCAGTACAGCGTATAGGCTACTGGACCTGCCTCATAGTGCGTTTTATTCTTAGCATCCTTATATCCTGAGAGGAGTTTAACTAGGACACGGCCTACCCCTCCTAAAACACCAGGGTGTAGCAGACATATTGGGAAGTAACAACATATACAATGTTAACATTTAAATGTTTTTTTAATGACCATAATTAACTGAAAATAAACCTTGTTTTGAGAGCATACTCACTACATAAAAATTTTGTGCACATATATTGTGTATATTTTAAAAAAGCTGGTCGGGTTTGTGTGACGCAAACCTATAAAGTCAAAGTTTAATGGTTTAGGAAGTGTATAGGATGTGATCCTACCATTTAACATCAAAGGAGAGATGAGAGGTTTGACTCTCATTCGGCAGTTGACCGCCTGAGGCCGGCCGGTTTTCTTAGCTGCGTGCTGTCGAGCCACTAACATGGTGATGTTTGCCTTTTTATCCCCCACAGTTGAATAACACATTACCTAAAAAATAGAAAAAGAAGGAAAAACTGCAATCATTCATAAGCACTTCAACATGGAGAGTTTGATCAAACAGAACACATACAGAAATTACTATTAAAACTGTCTCTGCAATAAAATGTTCTGTCTGATGAAAAATGAGTTCCATGACATTGCACATGTTCCCAAATGACTAGTCATGTGCACGCAGATAATCTTAGAAGAATTTCTCCTTTACATTTTCTGTCATTTATCAACTACAGGGTGTCCTAAAGTGTACTTACATTTGAATCCCTCATAACTTAATGATTTCCAGGAGTTGTTTGCTAATGAACAGCTCAATGTGATATAATAGTGTATCCCGATGCAACTTTTCTGAATTGGACGAAGAGGGAGTATTCAATATCTCTCCCTTCTTATAGGATATCTCAAAGACATGGAGAGATACAGTTGCAGAAAAAGTTATCTTTTCTGAAAGAGCAATTCAAACACAACGTCTCACAATTCAGCAAGAAATTATTGATAACACCGAATCCATTGGTCTGTGTTATCGGCTTTGTATGGAAACTGGCGGTCGTCAGTTTTTTCATTTTACCATTAATTTGGTGTGTAATTCAAGAAGTAATGTATTTCTGCATGTCACTTACATTATAAATACATTTCTTGGGACAGTTTGTTCATGTGCGTGGAAGAGGCCACTAAATATTAAACATAGCTGTAATTTGAGGGTTTGTGAGTATGTTTTTTTCATTTAGAAGGTGTCTTTGGGATTTATGAGACATCTTACAGTTACAGTTTGGCATTTGACAGACACTCTTAGCCAGAGCGACCTACTTCTTCCAAGCAATGAGCAGTTCTGACCTTGAATTTTAAGGTGCTTTTTTTTTTTATACTGGCTCGAGCACTATTAAGTCAAACAATGATGTAAAGCCTGCCAATTATATTATAATAGCATAATAACAAACTCTAAAATGTGTTTTATACTGGAAAAGTGCCTCTTCAAAAAGTCATTTGAAGTCTCATAAAAATGATATAAATTAATGAATGATATTATGACATGATAATTAAAGTCTACAGAGCTTTTTCTCACGTGAAGATGAATAGAGAAAGCTTCCTATCTAGGGTCAGAGTCTGCGCTTAATTTCCAAATGTCTAATCCAAATGATTTGTTTATATTTTTTTTTCAGAGGAGTTGCAGCTCACCTCTCCAGAACAACCCCTATCCAGATGCATTACAGAAGGCATGCTGTGCAGCAGGGCATCCACTGTGGTATGACCCAGCTGTTTCTGTGGAAAGGCTTCATTTGTCAGCTCCTTGTATTCAGCCTGAAAATTAGACCGGGAGATGGTAGAAATGGGCTGTAGAACAGTCTTCAGTATTTTTTTCACTGCCTCTTCATCGACCATCTTAGAACGACACCCAACAAATGGATCAAGAATGATGTTATATTTCACTTTCCAGTTTCACAAATAATTAAAAGTGCAATAAGTAGGTTAATTACCCTCTTCTGCATATAAGAAACATGTCAAAGAAATAATTAGTGTGGTGGGGAGTGAGGTGGTTTAGGGCTTAAGGTGTTGGACTGAT
>JAOTRA010000034.1:4599425-4620891 GCA_026260255.1 Pseudolaguvia tuberculata
CACACACACACACACACACACACACACACACACACACACACACACACACACACATTCACTCCTTTGGGCAATTTAGAATCAAGCAACCTGGATATGTTTTTGGACTGTGGGAAGAAACCGGAGCCTTTAAACTACTGTTTGTTAAATTACTGACTATTAACTTGCCAACAAAAGCACAAGGTCACTTCTGTTCCAAAACAATTACACCAAGAAAGACATAAACCTTTCTAACATTGACTGGAGTTTCACGATATAATCCCGGTGGTTTTAGTCTGAATAATGTAACGAGCTGCGCGTTTTCCCGAGATTCCCAGGGCGCGCAGTGCGCGTGACCTGGACTTGCTGTCCTACAGTAACATACGGAATCGGAGCGGAGGACTGCGGTCTCTACATGCGGTTTGGCCTTTAAAACACCACTTAATACTCGTCTGTTCAAAAGAAAAGGTAGGTGATGATGGTTTGGACGTAACCATGGTCATGCGGAGCTCCTGGATAATTCACTAAAACTGATTCAATGTTAAAGATGGAGCAGCAAAACAGGGAGAGTTTTAGATGTCAAACATTTGGACAATATCAACATGAGATGTCTGTGGAGAACATCAAGAATGATATGGAAAATAACCACGCGTTTGGAACTGTGGATATGGGTAAGGGAAATCAGAACATGGGTGGAGTATTTAGCTAGGCTTTATTTGTGATAGATAGATAGATAGATAGATAGATAGATAGATAGATAGATAGATAGATAGATAGATAGATAGATATATAGATAGATAGATAAAGCAGAGATTAAGAATAAGGTGAAGGTGTGAATTCATAGTTGCCGAAATATTGGAATCTGCGTAGATGAATAATTTTTAAAGATGAGATTGTTGTATTTCTGTTTGCTATATCATTTAAATCAAATGTGATAAAGGTTAGTGTTATTGTGAATAACGTCTGATAAACATGGTTGACATTTTTGGTCAAATATAAGTAATTGAAACAGCTTTGGGATGGGGGGGGGGTGACTTCAGATTGAACCCTGCACATCTGTTGTCACTGATTAACCTCTGTCGACAGTACATTACTATAACATCACATGATCAGAATAAAATTCTAATTGCAATCAGTTATAAATTAAAGCATTTGGACCATAATACCCAGATTTACTCAATTCCAGTTCAGGGTTGAATAAATGTTTGCACATGTACACATAGATGTATGTTGTCATTTTTTTTTTATTCAGAGGTCGTTGCTGGTGTTGCATACAACCTCAGATTGCTTGGTTTGTTAACTTTCAGTCGTTTCCTGTCACAGTGTTGGCTCTTCAGCTGGCTATAACAGGGGGTTCAGACAGACTTCCTGCTGACATGAACGCGCAGGAAGTTCTGTGCGGGAAGCTGAGTATGCTGGAGGCTGAGCTCAGCAAGATTTCATCCTTGATCGCTGTAAGCTTTCCCAGTGTTTTAGTTACAAATGAATCATATATTAAAAGAATACCAAAATAAATAAGAAATTGTTACAATAACTCAAATGCCGTTTTTCATATTTAAAAGGAGTTGTCTGCTCATCTGGTGTCCATCAGCAGCGAGGAAAGGACTATATTTATTACTTTTAAATCATTCCAGGAAATATGCAAGTTCATCACATACCACAGAATGGGTATGTACTTACGAGATTCTTATCATTAAGCTTCAAAGATTTTTTTTAGTTTCTTAGTATTTTTGGTTATCTTATGGATATTTTTCAGGTTTCCTACGGAAGTGTCTGGGGAACCTTCTTTTGGATGAAGAATTCTGGGTAAATGCTTTAGACCAGGAGGACTCAGGAATTGAGGTGTCAATTAAAGAAGTGGTTCTTAATCAGGTGTACAAAGGCTTTATAATGCAGGAAGGTAGAATTATTTTTTACAAAATGTTAAATTCCAGATGAAAAACAATTCATCGTAATTAAAAGACATACAGACAGTGTTTGTATTGTGGCTTCTGTTTCAGGTTCATTTTTTGGGAGTTGTACAGTAAATCAAATGTTTGACAGTTCCACATCAGGCAGTGATCTTTATCTTGAGAAGGGCGAAATTGCTCTGTTTGAGCCTCCATTTTTGGGCTCGGGTTGGACTGTGCTATCATTGGCAGATGGCTCAAGAGGGACTAAAGCACAACCAGCATTGGAACCAGTCATTCCGTTTCATGAGTAAGTGCAATAAAGTTCTTCCTAATTAAAATTTACCCATTGCAGATTCATTCCTCAAACTTCTCACTTCTGATTAAGGTGGTTTTTGAAGTCCTGTCCTGAATGGATTTTGGTAGGCAATGAAAAAACCTGCTCAAATCTCCAGTTCCAAACTGGTAAGAAAACAGCCAACAAACAGCAGGTTAAAATCATAATTTAACATATAACTGACCTACTAACACAAACCTTGTATCAGCTGTAGGCATCTGTGAAGCTACCACGTTGTATGATGGTTATGGTCCTGATGAACTCAGTTTTGAGGCTGGTGATCGCATCATTGTCATGGGGCTACTAGTAACCTGTTTTAACTGGTTCATGGGCAAATTGGAAAGAACTGGTGATATGGGACTTGTCAAAACCAGCCTGGTTAAAGCAACCAATTCTCTCTGTGAGTAAGTACATGCTTGCATTTGGCAACACACACGAAAAATTTTTTTTTTTAATAATCAAATTAGAGCTACAGGGGCATTCTGTTCTATGCAAGTGTATAATTACACAATTAGCAGCCAATGTACTGGTACAAGTCTGAGCTTCTAGATATCGTTGTATTGTTTGGATTTTGGTACCAGCAATCACTGTAATTCACATACAGGCAAGGACAAGATTTAAAAAGGTCTTTAGGACAGGAGTCTGTTTAGATAGAACAAAACCTTTTTACAAAAATGGTGAGCAAAAACAAACAATGATGTAATGACACTGTAATAATTTTTTTTTTACAACAGAGCTGATGAAATCTTTATAAAACAAGAGGACAGAAAATTATTCAACTTTGAACAGAAGGCAATTAAAAATGAAGCCATCACTTTTTTAAGAAAAACATGCCAAAGCAATTTTGCCACAGTCTACAAACTTGGTAAGCCGTTTATCTTATTATTTAATGTAGGATAAATATATCCAAATCAGTATCCAATCAAGACATCTCTACTTAGATATATTATCATTAAATAATGATTAATCAAACATTCAGATAGAAATAAAGGCTGTAGTAGTACTTTAACATTCTTAAAAAAACCTCCCCAAATCCTATCACAACAAAGTCAATACCTAAACCAAATCAAACATCTAGAGAGTCGTTTCTTATTCAAACCTATCATATAACAGGGACGGGCAAACTTAGGGTTGGTGTCCTGAAGAGTTTAATGTCAACATTAATCAAACTCTAGAGCTAAACTCTACAGGACACCGGCCGTCTAGGACCAAGATAGCCCACTCAATATAGTAGCTGTATTAAACAAACCAATGTGCTTTTCATTACCAACCACACAAACCTAGTTATTAACCTAGTGTAAACACCTGAAGGTAGTAATAATATAGAGTAGCTATATTATTATACGGAATTATATTGTACGGTAGCTACAAATCAGTTTAGCACATCACAAGGAAGAACTGAACTTTATACACCCAATTTCCAGGGAAGGATCCTTGGGGCTCGGACACCAGAGGCCAAACTGTGGGTCGCCACTGGCTCAGCACTGAGAGGGAAAAAAAAAACAATACATAAATCAGAATCGCTGGAAAAATGTCATTAAATACCTTGCAACTTTAAATCGAGTATGAGACCTACACAGCCAACTAGTGGCTTTAAGACTAGCAGATTAATAGTACATAGGTTTCATTATGCTGTCAATTCTAAATCAATCCACACTTGAGTCCACACTTGCTCAGGAAAAAGTAACTTAAGAATTACTATTTACAATGGCAATAGATGGTGTCATTGCAAAACACATGGACACCAAATGCAGAGAAATATTGTGTGACAGGATAAGAGATGCCATTCAGTTATAGGCGGAAGAAACATGCAGAAAGAAATTACATTTCCCTTATCCAGAGTGACTAACATTTATCTTTTTTATACAACTGGGCAATTGGGGGTTAAGTGATAAGTGGTGCTAGGAATCTAATCCGGATCATCCAGGTACCTTAACTACTGCACATCCATTTCCCACCAAATTTGTTTGGAAGAGTCAGGAATGATCAGAACATTCAGATCATAGCCAGATTTATTATACTAACCAATCTTGGCTGAGTTGTGAGGTTGAAATCCCCCAAACAAATGGTGTCGCTGGTGTTCCTGACTGTTCCTCCTCTGTAAAATGAAAATGTTTTTTTAAATCAGAAGCTGTGAACAAGCTGGGTTTTTTTCCAGTATGAAATTTTCTCAAAGCTATTGTTC
This sequence comes from Pseudolaguvia tuberculata, assembly GCA_026260255.1. Lineage (NCBI taxonomy): Eukaryota > Metazoa > Chordata > Actinopteri > Siluriformes > Sisoridae > Pseudolaguvia > Pseudolaguvia tuberculata. The sequence goes on from JAOTRA010000034.1 coordinate 4,603,813, forward strand.
CAAGATAAAATTAGATTAGCAAGATTAGTAAATAAAATGAAAGTCAGAAACCGACCCTGATCCCAGTCTTCATTGCATGCCGGAATAGTCCACGTGCTGACAGGAACATGAAATTTTCTCTTGGTCTCCTCAGTAACAGCTGAAAAACAATGTGCTGGTGTAAAACAGAAATGTTGTACCAATTCCATTCATTCAAATTTCTAACCCGCCTATTCCCTAATTTGTGGGTTGGAGCCTGACAAAGGTGAACAGGTCACCAGTCCATCCACCAGTCCATCACAGGGCCATACAACCACATATGCTTACTCCAATGTGCAATTAAGAATCAACCTTATGCTTTAGGTAATATTTGGACTGTTGGAGGAAACCGGAGTACCCGGAGTAAACCCACTGAAGCATGCAATCATGCAACATGACCTTTTTGCTGTGAGGCCGTTGAGCTAACCAGTACACCTCTGTGCCGCCCCGGAGCACCTTTTTATTTGTCACAAAATTATACAAGTCTTACCGTAGTCAGTGTTGATAGAGGATCTATCAACACAGGTAGACATGTGATGGGACAGTTCAGTTTTATGCATCAAGTGTCGAGCGTTAAAAGGACATGTCCAGAGTTGACTGGCCAGCTGAGGATAGTGCTGAAAAAGATTTTAGGGCTCATGTCAGCTTTAATGCTTTATATACCAGCAGATTATGCCAGTTACATTAACTGTGTCTGTGAAGGTCAGCAATTGTATAAAATTATAGTTTGTGGAATACATGAGCTAAAATAATTAATTTTCGTTTGATAAAAGTATATATGTTATGGTATTAATTTCGGCCATTAATTTCATGTAAAAATATTCACAAACTGTCAATAACATCCAAAATTTTCACCCTCCATAAATAGTCCAGATTGGGGGTTCAACTTTTTGCATCCATAGAAAGCAGCTTCTTCTCCTTTCTGCCAGGCAGGAGGAAAAGAGGAAAACCAAGGAAGAGACACATGTAGAGGACAGGGTAGTGTGGAGAAGGGAGACCCCTGTCCAAACAATTTCAATCTATCCTCCTTCACCTTGTCTCCAAAACATCCTACGTGCGCTGTCCCTCTAATAAACTTATTTCTAATCCTGTCCATCCTCATCACTTCCAAAGAAAATCTTAAAAAAGTATTTTGTAGTACACAGTGACCAATGGCTTCTATAATAAAATGATTAATAGAATAAGTATGCAAGCGTTCTTTTACTTTTTTAAGCATTGCAGGAATTTATTAAACTATGTCAGTCTATATTTAGAGAGAGAGAGAGAGAGAGAGAGGACCGGCGTACCTTTTTGCACTTGATGAGATGGTAGGGGAAGCGACATGCTCGGATTTTGTGATTGGGATTATATGGGCACATGAGCAATTTGTCAGGGTCACACAAATCATTGTCTGAAAAAAACAACAACACAACATATAACCATAAAAAAGAAAAGGTTTATCCGACTGACAGGAAGAGTTTGGACCTTTTAACATCCTCGAATGTTCTAAGCGCTAATCGCCTCATGTTTAATATTACCTTCCTCCTCCTCCCAGCGACGAAGTGGAGCTTCAAGCTCTGGTGATGAAATTCTTTTTGACGACATTTGTTCTTTCTTTCTCTTTGGATTATTAGTTCTTTACGCTTTTTGGTCCAAATCTTTGTTTCTAGGGAGAAACACAACCGTATTTTCTTAAACCTTTAACAGCAAACTAGCCAGACAATTAACTTCACCTGAAGCCTTTAAAATTACACATAGCGAAATTACTGTGAAATGTAACCAAAATCTTTCGAATCCCTTTATTTGATTTTTATTTATGAATTTAGATGTAAAAACAGTACTTGCACTAAGTTTTTAATAATAAATATAAACACCAACAGACGACTTTCTTCTGAAACGTTAAGCAGACGCGCATGCGCAGTTCTTCCCCGACGCGCTAGTAATGTAAACCTATGCGTACATTTTAATATGTCCGTGTACATTTGTCTTAAAAAATATGTTCCTATTTAACAATTAAAAAAACAATATGTGAACTATAAGCTAAACTAATCTACCTTAATACCAATAAAACAAAAATCTCATTTGAGTGTGTTAAAGTGGTAAAAAAAAAAAATACATTTACTGCTGTTTTTAATTTTTCATGACAGATTCAGCAACTTCAAAATCAGTTGAAGGTATGTAACTTTGCTATGTTACACATGTTCAAGAAATTATAATGTTAATCCAAACTACAGTTTTAAGTTGGATATATTTTCTTTTAGATGGACCCACCAATAGTGAACATGTGGGCATGACTGGAAATATCACCAGTATTCTGAGTAAAATAAAAGAAAATCTTCAAAATGAGTATACAGAAGACACACTGAGCATAAAGTCCCAAACAGACGAGTCCATTATGTCCACTGCGTCCACTATGTCCACTGAGTCATCTTCTGAAATCCCACACTTTATTGTGTGTTCAGAAAAGGACAGTAACAATACAGATAAATACCATTCCCTCCTGTCCTTTTTAAGCAGTCGGGATTATAAACCAGAGTTTCAGGATCTTTATACGGATTATCCAGAATTCCTCCTATTTCATTTCCAAGGCCACAGTGATGAGGAAGAGCTGGTTACATATTTAAGTGTCGCTCGGGAAACAGCACGAAAAAAACGGATGTCCTGGGCACAAAGCAGAATCTGTTTCCTGTTAGGACACTTGTGTGCTGGAAGGTCAAAGTTCTCCCAGGCACGTGTTTATTATGAGGAAGCCCTAAACATACCCAGAGCCTATTTCACAGACATGTACTTTCTCTCTGCCATCTACTCCAATCTGACCTTCATCTATCTCACACAAAAAAATGCAGAGAAATATGTCTCTCTATCTGAACGTTATATTGCTTTATGGATGGCATTTTATGACTGTTCGTCCAGCACAGAAGACTCTGAGGTGTTAAAGTTTGCACTAAAAAAAGCAGTTCTGTCCCAAAACAAACCTACGGAAGCCAGAGTCTGTTTTCTGCTAGCCAAGTTTTATCTGAAACTCGGCGAAGGGATGAGTGCAGTGCCTTTCATCGAGCGCTTACAGATTTTGGCTGAGGAGATACCTGGAACTTGTGACAAGATAAGAAGTCAGGGGTTTTTACTTTTAGCAAGGCTTTATAGTGACCATGGTCTTCTTCGGCTAGCTGAGAGCTCAGCCCAGCAGGCTTGTATGCAGGTAGATATTTCACTAGAAATGTATAATGCATTTTTGTTATTGCACTAATTTTTTTCTTTGTTGTTTCCACAATACAGGTATCTTCCTCAGTCACTGATTGTTTCTGCAGCATCTCTTTACTTTTGGAGAACGCCCCTGAGTTGTATGGCGTGGCCATCCCAGCACAAGTGGCTGTATGTTTGATTCGAGCTTCAGCATTAGAATCTGATGACATGGATCCCTGTATTTTACATGTATATGCACTGTGTCTGTCTTGGTTCTTCCATAATCATGGCATGCCTGAAAGGGCAGTTCCTTATATGAGTTGCTTCCTCAACCATTCCTCTGCTACTACACTTAACCAGTTTGATGCCAGTGCTGCCCTAATCTGGCTGGCATGGTTATATATCCATGACATGCAACACCACAATGCTCTGGATGTCTTAAATTCGGTCCTGTCTTCGCTGCCTGAGCACTGCACAACACAGCTAGAGGGTGTCGTCTATAATATGCGTGGCATTACTTTAAGACATGCTGGAAATGTCAAACTAGCTGCAGAGAGCTTCCAAGCTGCACTGGATGTCTGCGAGGAGTTTGAAGACAGGCATAACTGGGCTGTAGCACTTGCAAACTTTGGCTTCTTGAGTCTGCAGGTCAAAGCGAAAAGATTAGCAATGGAGCAATTTTCCCAGGCCGTACAGTTATTTGCTGAACTGAAGGATGAAGACCATGAGCTAAACTTTGTCATTGTCCTTCTAGCACTTGGGAAGCTATATGTCTGGCAGGGGTTTTGTGAAAACGGAAAGATCTGCTATGAGTGGGCCCTGCTAATATCCATCTACTATGATAACTTGGAGAGTAAGTACTAGTTATCATTATTATTGCCTTACAGCAAGAAGATCCAAGGATCAGTACCAAAGCAGGGACCTTTCTGTACAAAGTTTACATGTTCTCCCCATGTTTGCATGGGTTTGTTTTGGGTACTTAGGTTAGAGATATGAATGTGAAATTGGCATGAATAGTGGATGCTGGTACGATGTTAAACAATATTGAATAAGTTAATAATTTGTATAGTATTTAAGCAATAGACATTGTCTTAAAATATAGAAACATGAGTGTTCAATAAACATTTTACATTTAAATGACAAAGAGAAGAGGATACAGATTCAAAAGAAAGTCACCATCATTAATTAGTGCGAATAATCATAATCGAGAAGGAGATTGATTCTAGTTAATTCATAAGGTTTGTCTTAGTTTTTATTATTCTATAACTAGCAGTGTAGATTTAAAAAAAAAAAATAGAAAAGTCACTATCAGTGCAAATAAAGCAATGTTCACCATACAAAGGTGTGTTTTAAGAGCTACCTAGAATGGAATTCACTACTATAGGTCATACATTATAAGCTTGTTAAGTTATGGTATAACCCACATAAAAAGCTGTTTAATCATGCAGCTAAAGTTCTTTATTCACATCCCTTGTGCATCTGTCCCTTATGAACTGAAATAGTGGGAAATATTTATGTGGGAATAAATAGAGGCACTATGTAAGCAGTTAAAATTTGTTTAGTAAAATCCACTTTCTTCACTATCTGCTGTCTATTTATTCATCTTCTTAACTGCTTATTCCCGAATTCGGGGTCACGGGGGTCTGCTGCGCCTATCCCAGCACACATAGGGCGAGAGGCGTGGGGTACACCCTGGACGGGTTGCCAGTCCATCTCTATCTGCTATCAATTTTAGTTAGAAATGATATAGAAGTGAACTGATGAAAATGGTAAGAAAGCATCTCTATAGCTATCTTCGTTTTTTGTTGTATATGAAATACAACTCTACTGTAATCTAATATTTCTTTTTCTTTAATAAGGCCAGCTGAATGCAACTCGTCACCTGTGCCAGCTGTATAGTGAAGTAAGTCCTGATGAAGCTCAGTGTATCATCTATACTGAACACCAGCTAAACCTGCTACACCAGCGAGGGGAAAGATTCTTGGAGGCAGAGATATTAGAGAAGCTCAGCCTGCTGTACTTTAACCTGGACACAGAGAAGTAAATTTATTTAAATGTTAGTCTGTTTAGTAGTAAATTTTGTAGTATTGCATAATGTTTACTTGTCTTGGTGGGATTATGTCTCAGAGCAAATAGATGTGCTCTGGACTACACCAAAAGAAGTATAGGGATCTACATTGACATGGGGAGAAAGAGGAAAGAGGCTCACGGCTGGTTGCAGGCAGGAAAAATCTACCACATCCTCAAACAGACCGAGTTGGTTGATCTCTATGTGCAGGTAACATGAATATACTGAAGCTTAGTATTATATGATGAAGGTTGTAATGATAGAGTTGGTTAATAGCATGACAAAATGATGTACAGGAACATTCTTTCATTCAATTCTAACAAATGAGTTCTTTCAAAATTACTAAATGAACATCTCCGTGTTTATAAATATGATTAAAATTATTTTAGTAATCCTCTATATACTTCCTTGAATGAAATTCACTTTGTGACCAATCAGATTCAATAGCTCTGTAGATAGAAACCATTCTGTGTTCTGTTTATAGGAAGTTACATGAGCCTGTTTGATATTTTGTCTTCTATCGTTGATTGACAGGTAGCACAAGATATCGCTTTAAGCACAGGAGACACACTTTTCATTCTGGAGCTGCTGGAGGAGGCGGGAGATGTGTTCTTTAACAGCAGACATGACAGAGAGAAAGCTATTTGCTTTTACAGGGTAAGTCTGTCCTGGTCAAAAGAATAGTCATGCAACAATATCACAAATGTCAATCAGGTTTAAAGTGTATAGGTACTGAAGACACATTTTATGTTTTAATTATGATTCTGATTTTAATAAATGCATCTAATAAATGCATCTAATAAATGCATTTAATAAATACAAACTTCACACTCAGCCAGGAAGAATAACCAGTCAACCTAATATACATGTTTTTGGACTATGCCAAAACCAGAGTATCCAGAGTAAAACCAATGCAAACTTGGGGAGAATAGGCAAACTCCACACAGAAAGGCCCATGTCTAGGAATCGAACCCGGGACCTTCTTGATGTGAGGCAACCATGCTGCCACTATTTAGAGTTTCAAATAAACAATGTGAAACATCCAAAGGATAGCTGAGATGTATGAATAGTGTATGAATGTGGAATAGAATCTGAATTAGTCATTCATTCCTCTTCTTAACTACTTATTCCCTAATTTGGGGTCACGTCAGTCCACCGAAGCCTATGTCAGCGAACATAGCGCAAGACGCAGGGGTACACATAGGCAAACAACCACTCACACGCACATTCACTCCTATGGGCAATTTAGAATCACCAGTCAACCTAATGTACATGTGTTTGGGTTGTGGGAGGAAACCAGCGTACATGCAAACCCCTGGCCCAGGATTCGAACCAGGGACCTTCTTGTTTTGAGTGCTAACCATTACGCCACTGCACCGCCCTAGAATCTGAATTATATGTTTTTAAACATATGGTATCATCTGAAAACAAATATAGGATAAATCATAAATATATATATAAATATAAACTATAAATATAGGATTTGTGTATGTGTGTGTGTTTCTGTCAGGACCGAGCTCTCCCAATTGCAGTAAAAACAAGCAGTGTGCGTTGTCAGCTCAGCTTGTGTAATAAGCTATCAGAGTTGCTGCTACAGCTTGGACAGCATAGAGATGCTCTGGAGTTTGCACAGACAGCTTTAGAGATCAGTGTTAGTTTGGGTAAACACACACCACAGACTTTAGACAATTTGTATTTGCAAATCTTATACAAATTAAATGTATTCATTAAAAATTTGATTAATGAAATACATTGTTATAGCTGACCAGCTGAACGAGCGTGTGGCGTTTCATCGGCTGGCTACTCTTCACCACTGCCTGGGTCACTTTGAGCTGGCTGAGCATCACTACCTCAAGGCACTCTCACTCTGTCCCTCCCCACTGCAGTTTGATGAGGAAGCTCTGTACTATGTCAGGGTCTATTTGACACTAGGTGACATTATCTTCTATGACCTAAAGGTAAGCACACTGTTTGGATTCATGTTTCAAAGACCAACCAGAAGAGGGCAGTATAGGCATGCAAACTAAATTAGCAACCCATTAAATTGTATTATCCTCTCTGTAAAGGAAAATATCAAACTTGCTCATGTTTGATGTGCAGCATTGCCATATTCCTGGTTTGCTCCTGAGTGTCAGGTTATTTCTAAGTGAATCGTTGCATCTTCTCTTTTTGTCACCATACGTTTTAAGCCATGACATATACATTACAGCATACTAAAATTCATTCATTCATTCATTCATTCATTCATTCATTCATTCATCTCCTTACCTGCTTATTCCCTAATTAGGTGTCACAGGGCTCTGCTGGTGCCTATCCTAGCATACATAGGGCGATAGGCAGGTATACACATATACAAACAAGCACTTACACATACATTCACTCCTATGGGCAATTTAGAATAACAAACCAACCTAATGTACATGTTTTTGGACCGTGTGAGGAAACTGGAGTACCCAGAGGAAACCCATGTAAGTGCAGGGAGAACATGCAAAAAACAAAATTACTTCTTTTCACAAAATTACTTCTTTTCACCCTGACCCAAAAAATGGTTACTTAAACTAGATGAATAAACAAATGAATGAATGAATGAATGAATGAATGAATGAATGAATGAAATCTAAGAGATGCTGAACCAAATTGAAATGTGTAAATATATTGAAGATACTGACATATGTTTAGTTACTATGACATTTTTCTAATGTATGATTAGACTAATCAGCACAGACAGATGTTATTACAAAATAACATTCAATAACCATTCATTATTCCTCTCAGGACCCATTTGATGCAGCCGGTTATTACCACCTCGCCCTGGCTGCTGCCATGGACCTGGGTAATAAGAAGTCTCAGCTGGACCTATGTACTCGCCTGGCCACTATCTACCACAGTTTTCTCATGGATCGTGAGCTGTCCTTGCACTTCTACAAGCGCGCCCGAGCTTTTGCAGCTGATCTTAACATCCACCGCATCAATCTATCTCCAGACCAAAGTTTCCGCACCACATCCCAATACAGGATCACAGCCTTGCAGGAGACGAGCTAGACAGTCTGTACTGCACTGAATGTTTACACACTTTTGGAAGATGTTTTCTGTACTGCTTAGTTCTATTTGGGCTATTTGTGCTGAGTAGCTTATCAGGTTGATCCGGAATTCACTTTTATTCAATGGTGTGTGTAAAAGCTCATTATTCATTCATCTTCTTACCTGCTTATTCCCTAATTCGGGGTCAATGGGGTCCATCCTAGCTTACATAGGGCAAGAGGCAGGGGTACACCCTGTACGGGTCGCCAGTCCCTCGCAGGGAGACACATAGATAAACAACCTCTCACACACACATACACGCCTATGGACAATTTAGAATCACCAATCCACCTAATCTGCATGTTTTGGACCGTGATCCGAAATCAGAGTATCAAACCTAGGACTTTCTTGTTTTGAGGATTCCGTGCTAACCACTATGTTACTAATGAATCATGAAATATAATCTATTTCTATCTAGTTTGATTATGCCCATGCATATTTCAGTTTGTATGCAGTATAAATAAACATTAAATGTGTGCGTGCGTGCGTGCGTGCGTGCGTGGTTACTTTACCTGTAAGCAGGATAATGATTACTGAAAAATACCACATCCTGAAACAGATGTGGACACATATAGACACATATACAATTAAGGGAAGGCTTTATTCTAACTGGGGTAACATGCTCTGGTGAGCAAACATCTGGAGCTGACCTTTAATAATAACAGAATTGTACAGATGATACTTATGAAACACTAATAAAAGACTATCATCAAGAGCAAATAGTCACAGCAACCCAACTATTTTTCTGTGCCATTACTGCATTTTGCAACACTACGATGGACTGGCGACATGTCCAGGGTGTCCCCCTGCCTCTGGCCCTATGTGCGCTGGGATAGACTCCAGTGACCCTGAATTAGGGAATAAGAGTGTAAGAAGATGAATGAATGAATAAATGAATGAATGGTTAAACTCCTGGAATCAAGTAAATACAAAGCCATGCTCTGTTTTCAGTAAGTGCTGAAAATGACTGATGTTACACTTTCAAATAAATATTTTCATGGCTGGTGAGATCTCACAGCTCAACCTGAACTGCTTTTCTTTATCCAAACAAACACCAGAACCTAAAACTCTGTAAGTGTGTATGTGTTAAAACCACATGACCGACATGTGTTGTATAGGTGTCTGGACTGAGCTCTTCATGTGGACCATAAACTCCTCTTCACAGCAGAGCCAACCATATGAAAACACTGCAAGACTTCCTCCTCCTCTTTCTTTATTAGTCTTAAGTCTGAAAGGAGGAAACCTTGTGGTAAAGCATCAATATTTTTTAAACTAAATAAAACAAATCTAACATTTGCATCAGACTAATGAGCCATGTGGAAGGATGGTTTGTCTGTAGTTCTTAGAGACGGACAGTGCTGATGGGTCAGTGTTCAAGGTTCGATTGCTCTAGGGGTCTTTGGATGGTCCTGTTGTGGGCTGTGCGCTCGGAAAACCCCGCTTTTCTCCGCCTCCGTTAAAAAGCAGCTGCACTTCAGTAATTCTGCTTTCAGACAGATCGGCTGAACTTTCCGCATTGAACTGCACACACTTCTAAACCTGGATTGGGATGAGTTTTCTTTTTTTTTAATTGAAATGAAGTAAGGTTTGCATTTTTCATTGCATTGTTGCATTTTTGTTTTTAAAGAACGCTCGTGAAGACAAGAAGCACTTATATGGCCATATATGGACGCTGTTGCTGCTGATCCTTAAAATATGATCTCAGTCTAAACATTTTTGCTGAAGTTTGTTTTTTCTTATCTTTCCACGGATTTCTATCTGCCTCCATTTGTCACTCTGGAGAATGCGTCTAATTGTATTATCTGCGCTTATTTGGCTCCACGTCAGAACCCTGGTCCGGGCCGAGCCCAAGTCTAAAGCCTGCCCTGTACGCTGTGATGTGAGCGCGTGCCCAAGCCCAAGCTGCCCGAGCGGATACGTGCCGGACCGTTGCGGCTGCTGTCTCGTGTGCGCGCGCGCTGAGGGTGAATCGTGCGGCCGCGCGCACGACCTGCCGTGTGGAGATGGACTTGAGTGTAAGCATCCGGCCGGGAAACGGCTCTCCAAAGGTGTGTGTCAGTGCCGCTACGGAGCGAAGGTTTGCGCCAGCGATGGCAACACGTATGCGAACGTGTGTCAGCTAAAAGCCGCGAGCCGCAAAGCATTGCAGCAAGGACAGCCCGGATTGAGCTCTGTGCACAAAGGCTCGTGCGAAAGTGACCGAGGTGAGCAATCACTCTTTCGCACCAGTGATCAGAGAGTCCAAAGGCAATTAACACTAACAAATATAATGAAGAAGGCTTAAGGGCGATTTAATGGGGCAAATGCCCAAACGGAAATGGATTCTAAAAATGCCTAAACGTCCAGGTGGTGAAGTCGGACCTGATTGATCTCCTGTATAGACAGAATAAGCCAAACATTTAGGGGCAGACACAACAGAGTGTATTTCATTCTGGAAAGCTTTGATAGTAGTTGCAGGTTCTATACCTATTTAATGCAGGGGTCAAGTGTCAGGCTTTTAGAAGGAGTTGGAGTAAGCTTACTTTTAGTACATTTATTAAAGAAAGTGTGTGGTTGCGGGTGGGGGGTAGGGATATTTCTACCTCACAAGATAAAGTTGGTACCTGAACCTAGCATCTCATTGCTATGGTTGAGACTTACAGAAGTTTCTTCCTCTTCTTCTCTTTTCAGCCGTTCTCATTAGGGGTCTTCTCCACACTACCCTATCCTCCCTCCATGTCTTCCCTCACCACATCCATAAACCTCCTCCTTGGTCTTCCTCTTATCCTCCTGCCTTGCACCTCCATCCTCATCATTCTTCTACCAATATACTGCATGTCCCTCCTTTGCATATGTCCAAACCTTGTCAACCTGTCCTCCCTCACATTGTCTATAAAACATCCTACATCCCACTAATAAACTCATTTCTCATCCTGTCCATCCACGTCACTCTCAGTGAAAATCTCAACATCATTTTTCAGTTCAGATGATTCACATTCTCAAACTGAAAAACAAAAATGGCTTTATAGACTATTTACTTATAGCAGCACTGCATTACTGCAAGATTGATTTGATAGTTACAGTATGACTTATCCTATATATACAATACATTCCCACTTGAAGAAAAGAAGAGGGCAAAGCAGCGTCTCCAGGCAGTCTGGTTCTTCACAGCCTATGAGAAGACAATCACAGTACATTCCAGAAATCATAATTAAACAGTTTAATGTTGTATTTATAAACACCTTGATACATAAAACATGACTTATATACTTATAGTAAAAATATTCTTCTGTTCAGCTGCTCCATATGTATTAATTTATTAAAACATCCTAAATACTTAAATTAACCGCGTCTGATGACCTGTAAAATAACCAGACATTAATCCTGACCCAAATGAGTCATTCTTAGAGAAGCAGAGAGTCATGCAGAGCGTCTACTCTCCAGACTAGACGTGAATGTGAATGCAAAGTAAACTTTTTGACCTGCTCTTTGTCTGACTCCAAACCAAAGCCCTGACCATTTTCCCCAACAACAATTAAACTGCAGACTGACAGGAAGTAGCACAGAGCAGGAATTAGCGCCACTGTTTCACCCACAAAGTCAAGGATTTTCTTTAGAGTAGAACAGTTCAGCAGACTTCCATGATTCCTGACAGATGGAAATCTCTGTAATTATGTGTAAGAGCCGGGTCAGCTATAAGGGTAAAATCTTAACACGTACTAATTATTGCGTATTAGTGCAGAAAGATGCAAGAAAGATGGCTGGCTAAGTAGGACAGGCATATCCTTCCTGACTGCTGTCTAATTTTGTTGTAGATTTAAGGATATTAATTTAAGTTTTTTGGTGGCAAAAAAATGCATTCTTTCCCAAGTGGAGCTGTCTAAAGGACAAACCATGTCTATACACCACTTACATTCATTCATTCATCTTCTTAGCCACTTAAACAAAACTTTTCTATAATGAATTCTTTCAGAATGAGTTTTGTAAAATTGAGTTTATTTTCTTATAAACTCATTATTTTCTTAATGGCCATAAACATTGAGCTCCCACTTCTCTATATATACATGGATGTGCAGAGAAACAATCCTGTCCATATTTAGGAGTCATATTTACCCCCCTTCCATTATTTTATGGTAACTATATGTATATATGAACAGCTGGACCACTAATATACAGTCCTGCCCTCATACCTGTCTGGCAAGTACAGACTGGAGAGTTAGAGAAGATAATTTTAGACAGTTTATGAAGTTTGTAATTCTAAGTAAACAGCTAGTGCATGGCTGACTGTGCAAAGGTTTGTTTTTTCTTTGTTATACAGTCTCTAATAAAGAGAACTGAGAAGGTTGGAACTGAGAAGCCACTTGGAAGATTTTCAAGGCCCCTTAAGGCTATGTCTATATGATATAGTAAAGTCAACCTGAAATATGGCCTTAGAGGAGGTTAAATGTGATTTACTGCTCGGTTCAATCTTTTATCCAGAGTGGGAGAGCTTCCTGTTCCTTTTCTGCACAGAAATGGCCAGTGTTCCAAATATATCCTGCATTTAAAGGCAAAAGAACAAGATATAAAATGTAAATCTTTGTTGCGGTGTTAGAGGTTACATTCAGATGATTTTAACTGGTTGTAAATTTGTATTGCAAACATTCAACTGTTAAACACTTTGCCCTGAAAAACAAGTTCAGGTATTATTTGCTCTAAAGAAGGGTGTATTACTTGGATCTTGACTTGGAGTTTGTGCCAAAGTGGTCACGGGAAACAGCAGTCATCCTGGTTCCAGTCTATGTGAAAAAAATTCATGTTTAAAGTTTGGACACCCAGTGCATAGATGTTGATTCACGAAAATTCCAATGGCTTTATTTAGTCATTTAAATTATTTAGTTATATTTACAGGCATGTTTGCCTTTATTTATATGACAGATATAAAACGGAGAGCGGAAGGAGGATGGGACAAGAGAAGACCAGAGCCAAAATCAAACCCAGGTTGCCAGAGCGTAATATCACATGTGGGCGCCGACCCCTATGGCATTATTAATATTAATGAGGCTAATTAATCCTGTCTCTTATTATAATCTTAGTAACCTCTGCTCAATTCATTTTTTTCCAAGTAAAAGCCGTAGTTCACAAAACCCTGTTCCATGTGGAAACCATCCAAATGTCTAAATAATCAGATATTAAAGTATTTAAGATTTGCTTAAAGATTTAAGATATAAAAACATGCCCCCACAAACTCACCCACACACATTGAAACCACCTGCTGGTTTGATGCAATTACAGACAAGAAGTTTCCTGCATTTGAAAATCACTTAACCGCAACTTGTTGCCTCTGGTCCTGCAGTATTTATAGGTTTAAATACAAAACCTATAAATACTACAGACTTGGTTAGTAATGACTGCTGTTTTATTAACATACTCATTAAGTGTTCTGGAAAGTTGCTGAAAGTTGCATTATCTATTCGGATACACAGTAAAGCTGTTCTCGGGTCAGCAATGTGAGTAAATGTCTCTATAAAAGCCACAGTGGTGTGTGCTTATTAAAATGACAAATTCTTCCTGCTAGTATAGGTCCCACACATCCCAACAGCCCGAGGTATAAATTCAACTTCATTGCTGATGTGGTGGAAAAGATTGCCCCAGCTGTGGTTCATGTGGAACTCTTCTTAAGGTGAGTTGAGCAGATTTATTCACTGATAGACAGAAATAAAAAAGGAAACCTCTTAGCCTCTGTGTAGATCAGAAATGCACTCACTGTCCGTGGGTAGATCCAGCTGGACACAAGAGTATCATTCTTATTCTTGTCTTAGATGTGTTTGTGTATGGATTTGAGTCATCCTATTTTGACGTGCACTAGGAATTAGTTTGATCTGTTTTTGTTAAATATTTTTCAGGAAGAGGTCAAATTTGACAGCCGAAAGTCTTCAAACATTTGTGCTTTTGTGTTTATGTCAAAATGAGCTCAGCTGTTTCTCAGCCAAGACTTGTTAGACAGATATTTCCATGCACCAAAATCCTGAGTCAGTAACATCATGACTTACTGTTTCACAAAGTTTGTGCCTGTAGGAGTGTTTTACAACCTGATGAAATAAAACTGGACATCTTCTCTATCATGTGTAAAATAATAACACAATCTGTGCCAACATTATATTTAACTAATTATTTTGACCTTCATTCCGTAGCCATCCACTGTTTGGCCGCACTGTTCCTCTGTCGAGTGGCTCAGGCTTTGTGATTTCAGAGACCGGGCTGATTGTTACTAATGCTCATGTAGTGTCTACTACCACACCAGTGTCAGGACAACAGCAGCTCAAAGTGCAGATGCATGATGGGGAAGTGCATGACGCTACAATTAAAGACATTGATAAAAAGGCGGACATCGCTACCATCAAAATCAATCCACAGGTGAATACTGTATGACACAAATTATTATTCATTCATCTTCTAACCCGCTGATTCCCTAATTCTGGGTCCCAAAGCCTAGGGCAGGGGTACACCCAGTCCATTGCAGGGTCACACATAGACAAACAAACACACACATTCTTACTCACTCCTATGGGCAATTTAGAATTTACTAATCATGAACATGTAAACTCTGCACAGAAAGACCCCTTGCATGGGAATCGAACGTTGGACCTTCTTGCTTTGCTAACTATTATTTCTTTCCCTGTCAGTTACAGTGACACTTGCCTAGGATATCTCTGTAAGCTCCTGTTTCTGGATACGGCCAGGTTGTGCTTTCCTATAAATGTGTGAAACAGCTTGTGCAACCTTTTCATAAAAGGCTATTATCAGACACACACACACACACCCCCCCATCAGACAGTGTAAGCTGTTTGCTAGCCATTATGTACATATGTACTTGTGTAGAATAACAGCATTTTAATGGAACATAAACAGTGCTGAACTACACTGGTGTCCACATTGTTGGTACTTGAACATTATAACTATAGCGCTAGACTAAACAAGCCATGTTTCAAACCAAACATGGGCAGATTCACTACATTTTAAGTAAAATATTGTGTGCATTGATTTTTGAAAAACTAGAAACAGTCTAGTGTATATCTATGGAAATAAACACAATTCCCAATATCACAGTGCTTTAATCGCATTTCTTATTCTGTATGTCTCTGTTTTCTGTTCTTCTGATAAACTGTTTAGAAAAAACTGTCGGTCTTGTTGCTGGGTCACTCGGCAGACTTGCGCCCTGGGGAGTTTGTGGTTGCTATTGGGAGTCCATTTGCCTTGCAGAACACAGTGACCACAGGCATCGTCAGTACGGCTCAAAGAGATGGCAAAGAACTGGGCATCAGGGACTCAGACATGGGTTACATCCAGACTGATGCAATTATAAATGTGAGCCAATGAAATCTTCTATATAATTATACGGATATTTACATGTAAAATGTAAATATGTGGGTTTTTTTCTTTAGTATGGCAATTCTGGTGGCCCTTTGGTCAATCTGGTAAGTATTTGAAACACATATACACAAGCACAAGTATTGTTTAATGTCATGCTACTATTTCAAATTTTATGTTGATGTGAATGTGTTATAAGGATGGAGAGGTGATTGGAATCAACACTCTGAAGGTTGCAGCTGGGATCTCTTTTGCCATTCCTTCAGACAGAATAACCCTTTTCCTCAATGACTCCATGGGGAAGCAAAGTAAAGGTACATCAACATTGACTAGGCTCACTGAAACATTACTATCTCACTCACTCACTATCATTCTTGATAGCCTTTCATGTATTCTGAGCTCAATTGTGCATATGGCTGTTGTCACCTTAAAGTACTATACCAAAACATCTACATGGACATAGACGAACAACCACTCACACACACTCCTATGGGCAGTTTAGAATCATTAGTCAACCTAATGTACATGTTTTTGGACTGTGGGAAGAAACTGGAGTGGCCAGAGGAATCCCACGCAAGTGTAGGGAGAACATTGCAAATAAGACCAATCAAGACCAATCAAAAATGTTTCCAAAACACAACTGATTTAATGGTTATTAAATAATTATTCATGGTTTGGTTTTTTGTTTCTCAACCTTTCAGACTTAAGATCAGTAAAGAAGCGTTTCATTGGAATTCGCATGCTTACCATTACTGAAGCGTGAGTTGATTTCATATTGTTGATTCATAGACTGCATGGGTAAACGTATGTGGACACCTGATCATCACACTGACACATGGTTCTGTTTCAAAGTGTTGCCAGGAAATTGGAAACACACACTTGTATATTCTGTATGCTTTAGCATCAGAATGGAAAAAGGTTATCTTGGACTGTTCCAGCATGATAATAACCCAACTGGATTTTTGCCACAATTAGTGTGGAATAATTCTAGTCCTGCACAGAGTCCTTACCTTAACCTTACTGAACACCAGTAGGATAAATTGGCACACTGACTGGACACCATGCCTCCTCACCCATCATCACGGCCTGACTTAAGCACTCCAAACCTTTACTTGGGAAATCGAAAGATAGATGCTGTGATAACAGCAAATACAGAGCACAGACATCATATTACGT
Organism: Pseudolaguvia tuberculata; assembly: GCA_026260255.1. NCBI lineage: Eukaryota > Metazoa > Chordata > Actinopteri > Siluriformes > Sisoridae > Pseudolaguvia > Pseudolaguvia tuberculata. The sequence continues at coordinate 4,620,647 of JAOTRA010000034.1, forward strand.
TTTCAATACCAGTGCCATACATATATTACGTTGATTAACTATGTTCAGATGGTCATAGTCAGGTGTCCACATTCCTTTAGCCAAATAACTGATTTTTATTATAGTCAGTAATAATCTTCTTCCTCTCCTTTCGGCTGCTCCCGTTAGGGGTCGCCACAGCGGATCATTCTTCTCCACCCTACCCTATCCGCTACATCTGCCTCTTTCACCCCAACTACCTGCATATCTTCCTTCACCACATCCAT